>WBZZ01003500.1:0-2500 GCA_019918135.1 Paulinella micropora
AGTCTTCTCCTTCCTCTCTTCTTCCCCCTCCAGTCATTCCACCACCTCGAAACGATTACCTTGAGTAGTGTCCGGGTAGGATGACGTATCGGTCTCCGAGGCAGTGTTGTAGGCCTGAGCTCGACCGAAATTTGGGTTGGAGCTTGCCCACGAGCCTCCTCCTCTGGGTGGGGGGGCTGGAGCTCGAACAGCTCTCCCTCCATAAGGGGTATATCCCCGACCTCCTCCTCTTCCTCTCTGAGGGGTTCCCTGCCACCTCGAGGCTCCTCTCCATGTTCCTCGTCCTCGTCCTCCTCCTCCTCCTCCTCGTCCTCCTGCTCCTGCTCCTCCTTCTCGTCCTCTTTGAGAGGCCTTTAAGTTCTTTTGTCTCTCCCTTTCCTCCTTCTTCTCCTTCATCCTCTTCATGTAGGTAATGATTGCCTCTCGTAACTCCTCATCATCACACATATTGGCATACCAACCTTCGTTCACAGCGGCAATCTGAAGCATATTGAAAAGGCCCGGTTCCTTGCCTTCCGTCCTGCTCAGAAAATTTGCCCTTGCTGTTGGGTTCTGCCTATCATGATTGAAAGAGCATTCTCTGTTCTCCATCTGTGCCTTACACTGCAAGCCCGCGAACCACCTCCAACATGCGGTCTTCAGGTCTGGTTCTCTCTGTCTCTTCCAACCGGCAACTCTGTTTGTGTACGTGGCTTGTGCGCCAACAGGTACACCGCCTGCCTGTGCCGTATGTGCCTCCGTGAGCGAGTCCATGTTTGAGCATGCACTCATCACTTCTTGAAACAGTGCTGACGGAGCAACGCTTTGAACCGTATTTTCGAACACGTGTGTCTCGAGGAAGTTCTTGGACTTCACTGAGCTAAACGTCGAGCATTGTTGTATGAGCTGAGTAAGCTTACTCGGGTTAACTGTGTGTAACGCCGAAAAGAAATAGAGGATGATCGACTTGCGGCCATAGAATAGCCCATAGGAGGAAACTACCTCCGTAAGGGTCGCCGCCAAGCCAACAGCACTCCTCAAACTCATCGCCACTGTCTCAAAGATTTCAAATCCTATGAGAGTACCAGTGCAGAGATGCTGGTATCCATGAGATTGAAAATATGAAATGAGTGTGGCCACCGCCAGTTCACACTGAGCGTCTAGGCCTGTTGCATTGTTTCTCTTAATCTCCTCCTTCTTTCTCAAAAACTTGTACTGTGTCAGATCAAATCCCTCCGAGACTAGAGATTGGTCAAAAACAGTAACAAGGGCCTCGTATTCCTGCGTTTCGTCGCAAGGAAAAGCCTTCATGCAGGCATTGATCTCTTTGAGCTTGCTCAAAAGCGAAGCATCAGAGTCTTTGTCTGAGCTCGTCTTGGCATATAGCATGAGACTTGCCACTCCTCCTTTCTTCCCCTTGAAGGCATTTATGATGTTCTGTCTGTCCTTCTTCTCCGTGTTTGTGACCACCACCGTAGTTGAGCCCGAGGGTGCAGGGGCTGGTGGGGCAGGAGCTGGTGGGGTCAAATATGTCGGAGGGTGTGTCTTTGCACCACTCACTTTTGCTTTCATTCTTTCCAGTCTCATCGTCTTCTCGAACTCCTCATTCTCTTTCGCCTTCTTCTTCTCAGATATCACCAGCTTTTGAGCATGAGTGATAAAGGCCACCAATTCAGAAGCAGATCTGAGAAAATTAT
Source organism: Paulinella micropora (assembly GCA_019918135.1). NCBI lineage: Eukaryota > Cercozoa > Imbricatea > Euglyphida > Paulinellidae > Paulinella > Paulinella micropora. The sequence continues at coordinate 1,677 of WBZZ01003500.1, forward strand.
ATTTCTCCACATATTGGTCAACACCTGCTTTGTTGGCGACCGGTGGTGCGTTACTAAGTGATTTAATGACAGAGTGATCCTTGGTAGGAATCCATCTCTTCCATGCCTCCTTGTGCAGTAACGCACCCATCAACAGTCTGATCTTGGTCAGAACTCTGTCGGTCTTCTCTAACTCATCAATCACAGGATGAGTTTCTCCTGCTGCCTTAATGCTTTTTTCCATCTCTGCCTTCCCCTCCTCCAAGGCCTTTATTTCCATTGTAAAAAATGAAATATGCCACTCGAGTTTTTCGAACCCAGATTAGTCTTCATTTTTGTTACATCGACTGCCTCCTGACCAGTCGCGAGAAATCTGGCCGTTGCTCTTGTACTGGAGGTAACCCTCACATCGTGGGGCGTATGTACGTTCCCAAATCAGGGTTTGAGTGTACACCCCAAAGATAGCATCGAGTAATTCAAGGTGGGTGTGTGTGTCCCCAAACTTGATATGCTGTATCTTCTTTCTCTCTTCTGGATCAGAGACCAGTTTGCCGAGGAGCTGTGCTGTGTTTGATAATAGGATATAGACATCCTTTTTAGTACGACTTTTCTCTCTTCTTTGATCCTGAGGGATCCACACATAGGTGTCCTTCTCTACCCCCATCTTGTTATCAAACTCTTTTTTAGTGAGGTCATAGTGGTCTTGCACCCACTGTTGTTCCTCCACTGTGATCTCCTCTCCATCACTATGAATCAAGTCGATCATTTTCCGTCCTCCTCCTCCCGTGTAGGCAGGTGGTAAGGGATTACCATATGCTCCTCCTCCTCCCGTCTCTTCTTGTTCA
>WBZZ01003500.1:12500-15000 GCA_019918135.1 Paulinella micropora
CACACATACATACATACATACATGCATACATATACATACATACATACATACATACATTTCATAGGTGCCTAAGCAGAAGATCTCGGACCGCTGGACGACAAAAATACACACACGCACACACACACTCTCTCTCTCTCTCTCTGTCTTTCTCTCTCTCTCTGTCTTTCTCTCTCTCTCTCTCTCTCTCTCTCTCTGTCTTTCTCTCTCTCTCTCTCACACACACACACGCACACACACACACACACACACACACATTGTGCGTGCTGTGCGCCACAGGTGCCTAGCCAGCACATCTCCGACTTCGCCATTGTGTGTGTGTGTGTGTGTCACAGGTGCCTAGCCAGCAGATCTCCGACTTCGCGCTAGACGACACCGCCTTCCTACCGCTGCTCTTCCAAGGTCCCTGACTCAGCACAACACAACACACACACACACACACACACACTCAGCCACGCTGCTTTCGCGGCAAACTGTGTTTGTGTGTGTGTGGCATCAGGCTTGTTAACGAGCTGGGATAAAGTGCCTCGCTGCTTCGACGAGGCGGAAGGAGAATGTACCCTCAACTCACACACATACATACATACATACAGACATACATACATACATACAGACAGACAGACAGACAGACAGACAGACAGACATACAGACAGACAGACAGACATACATACAGACAGACAGACATATAACATACATACATACATACATACATACATACATACATACATACATACACACATACATACATACATACATACATACATACATACATACATACATACATACATACACGCATACATGCATACATACACGCATACATGCATACATACATGCATGCCTAGCTAGCGTGTTGTTGCTGTGTCAGGTTTGCCGGTGGGTGGTGGCAGTGTGGAGCAGCTGCACAACGCGCAGGTCTTGTCCGACTTCTTTGAGCGTCTGATTTATGTGGACGAGGTGGCCTCCGCCGCCTACCCACGGTTTGCCCCCTTTACCTATCCATGGCATCTTCATCCCCATCAATGGAATTGATATACAGAAAATAATGCTCATAATATGGGTATATTTCCGCGGCCTTTTCCTGCTCCTGCCCCCCCCCCCCCCACCACCACCACTTCCCACACACATACACGCGTGCCCCAACTTCTACGCAACAAGTCTCGCACCTGAAAGCCTGATTGTCAGCTGTTGTAGTAGAAGAAGCGTGGTGGCTGTGTGTGGTGCAGGCTGGGCCAGGCGCTGGGGGAGCGCTTCTACGCGGAGTTCCTGGTGGCGCGCATGCAGCCGCAGTTCATGCACCACCAGGAAAAGTACAGCCGCTGGGCCATGGTCAGAACCATCATCACCACCACCGCCACCACCACCACCACCATCATCATCATCATCATCATCATCATCATCATCGTCATCCAGCCGCAGTTCGTGCACCACCAGCAAAAGAACTGCCGCTGGGCCATGGTCAACAGGCGCGAACAAACAACTGATTGATTGTTTGTTTGATTGATCGATTGATTGATGAACGCATGCATGCCTGCTTGTGGTGTGTCAGGTGTATTTGCGGCACATGTTGGAGGTGCTGCAGTCTGAGCCGTTGCGTCGCGCCTTCCTCAGGTTCCTGATCGGTGGCGCCACCAAGCCCGAGAGCAGCCAGGAGGAGGTCAGCTGCTCCTCCCCCCCCCCCCCCCCCCCACCCCACCCCCTCTCCCCCTCCCCCGCGCCCCTACATATACACATATGATATATAATGTATTTTCCCACAACCTTGCTCCTCTAACATGAACATACACAAGTTCTGGTGTGAAAGTCTGTCGTGTTCGTATGTACGCATGCTTTATGTTGCGAGGCATCTTATGTGCTCATACCTACATATCCACACACTCAGACATACATACATACATACATACATACATACATACATACATACATGCGCACATACATACATCAGGGAGAGCATCCGCTGCGGTCTGTGCTGCTGAAGCGCGTCAACCACTTGAACCAGGTGGGAATGGAAGCCGATGAAATGGAATGCGATGGAATGCGATGGAATGCGATGGAATGGAATGGAATGATGGAATGGAATGGAATGATGTCATGTCATGTCATGTAATGTGATGTAATGTCTGCAATGCCTCCGGGAAATCAGCTCCGCGGCACAACGTATATAAAGTGTGTAGTGTATGTAATGTATGGATGTATTTTTTATTTATGTAATGCCATCATGTATGTGATGTGTGTAGGAAGTGAGCACAGCGGCCTTGGGATTGTTGGACCTGATGCTCGGTACGGAACAAACAAGACACACTACACACACACACATACACACACCCACACACACACCAACCACACACTACACGAAACACAACACACTCACTCACTCATTCACTCACTCACTCACTCACTCAATCACTCACTCACTCAACTCACTCACTCACTCACCCACTCACTCACTCACTCATGTGTGTGTGTGTGTGTGTCTGTGTGTCTGTGTCTGTGTCTGTGTGTCTGT
>WBZZ01003501.1:0-54880 GCA_019918135.1 Paulinella micropora
TAATAAAGACGAATTGAAAAAGTACATTCATTGACGAATGAGATACATTTTACCTCTAATATTGATTTCTTTTTTTATAATTCGCAGTATTGCTTTCTGTTTGTGAAAGTCGCTAAATTTGGTGAAATGCGGCTCTTTCAATAAACCGTCTTCAACTTCTAATTCTCTATTCACTTCAAGATATTGTTGAAGGATGTCTTTGAATTGTATTATGTCAAAGTGGTGGTCAACGTGAACATCAACCCGCTCATATATATCACCACTTATTTCGCATATGTATCTGGGTTCTACGAATACATCAATAGCCACGATGTCAAGATATTCTTGTATTTGCGGTCTTATTGTATTTCTGCTTGCTTCTTTTATCACTCTCGCCATTTTTTTTAATTTGCTAAGGCCTATGAGGTCAACACAGCAATTCCACGAAAACGGCTTACCATCTACACGAAAGTGTTTTCTCCCAGTGGTCAAATTACTTTCAACATCAATGATGCCATTTTTTAGATAAGGGTGATGGGTTATTAGGTCTAGCACGAAATTGCTATCTTCTGGGTTCAGCACTTCACCATCGTTATATTTGCTTATTATTCTTCTTATGTGGGATTTGATAGATGCTTTTTGTTAGAAACCGCCTTACCACCCACAATATACAAACTTACGACTATACATTACTATATTATTATATTAGAAAAAATTATTACAAAAATAATTAATTAGTATTTTCTACAAGTGATTTAATTCATTATGGCATCTTATAACCCATTTTAAATGATATGTAGAATGTCTATGTCTTTTTCTCTGTGTGAATGAACAATTCGTCTTCCACAAGGGCATTCAACTTTTTTAGATTATGGGCTCTCAATCTTTCCTTATGAATTTCTTTGTATTGTCTATTATATTCTTTTTATTCTGATTACACGGGACGTGATACCAGTTTTAAAATTATCGTTTATACATTTTGTGTGTCTTATCCAGTATCCTTCTCTCTGTTCTAATTCAAGGTGGCTATCACAGGGGAAAGCTTCAATCAATTCAATCCGATAGTCATTCCTTTCTATAATTGAATATGAATAAGTGTAATTTGTTTTTCCTTTTTTGTATTCATTCAAAAGATATTTGTGAGATTTGACTCTCTGCTCTAATGTTTTAATCGTGCTTCCGATATACACCTCACCAGTCTTATTGCAGATAAGTTTGTAGATTTTTCCGTTCTGATATTTGTTGTAGTTCATTTTATATAATGGTTGGAGTTTATGTTTAATATAAAATTACTCCATCCATCCATCCACATCACTGGTCTTCTAAGAAATTAACGATAACACTCACATTTCCTCCATTATTAACAGTAGATACAGACTTTTGGAAAAATGTTAGATTTTCACCAGGAGAAAGTTGTATGTCGTAAGTTCGCAGGTCAATAAGCTGGCTTGAAGTAGCATTAACATAAAGTTTAAGAATGACATCCGATATAGTAGCACCACCAACGGCAGTCGCAGCGGTGTCCTTTGATACCATTGAAGTTTTTGTATCAATATCCGCGAAGTTCTCCGCCGTAAGTGTTCCAGTCGTTTTCACAATCCGCACTATATTAACTTTGCTATCTTCGTTTGATATGCTCACGAGAGATGGATAAACAATTGAATAATTGGTCACACCATTAAAAGTTGTTTTATTTTTTATGCTAATAATTGGACTTTCAGTGGTGCTCGCTGGCTCACTACCTTCCGCTTCGTTTGATATACTTGAATTTATAGTGTTGGTGCCCTCAACAAACATACTACAACTGGCTGTTTTTAATGTTTGATTAGCATTACCAGTTCCATAATTTCTGATACAAGCTGAAAAAAGGTAGGGTTGTATTTTGAAAGACTAACACCCACATTTGCATTCGCATACCTAATTGTATGAACCAGCTGAAATTCTCCACTTGATGGATTTTCTATGTAGAACCTTATAGCACCAAAGCCAAGATATTGAAATTTAATCTGGAATACATTACCTTTTGGTCCAGTCTAAGGCAGGCATAATTTTAGTCCCATTACACGGGTCATCCCAGTTCGCCTGCGCGATAAGTGTCGGCACCCCACCTTTAACACTGGCAATATTCATACCAGTCGCTCTTATTTTGTAAAAATAGAAGCCATTAGTAAAATCACTTTCACCTATTCCGATATATGAATTGTAGTCTTTCGTTTCATCAGTGGCCCATAAAGCAGTAAATCGTGTTAGAACTCCCATTCCAGTTCTGTATTTAATTCTTTTTTTACTCGTCAATACAGCATTCGCGGTCGTCTTCACATCTGTTTTAAGTTCGGCCATATTCGCATTAAATGAAATGGTAGCATCAGTTTGAGCTGTTGTCCATATTCGTGTATTGATAGTGTATGGGAAAATCTCTTGTAATACTGGTGTTAATTGACCGACCAATGCTTCGCCGAAAGCGGTTTTCATACTATTGGTTTCAACATTGCCGTCATATCCGACTTTGACATTAATGAAATCTCCGTCAGGGTCTTGTGCTATCAAATTTCGCTGGTGGGTCGTCATAATTCCTATATTATTAAAAAAAAAAATAATCTATCAAAATTAATTACCTCATCGCGGGGGTTAACTCATCAGAATTTCAATACCCTTAACAAGCACACTTCGTTGAAGAATGGCGTATGTGTAATGGTTTTGGATAGCATTTGGAGTAGTCGCAACAAATTCATATCGTCTTTCAGTGTCAAGGCTTAGACCGCTCACCTCATAGCCGTCAGTATCCTTATCACACAGCGGGCGATTGTTATCAAAGGTATCAACGTGGAACCAGTTGTAATGATACACATTTGAATTCAGAATAGCACTACCCTTCAACTTATCCTTCAAAAGCATATAGTCTTCGTTTTCTACTGTTTTAACATCAAACTGTTGGAGACGAGTTCCGTCAAGAGTGGTGTAATATGTCTTAACCTTCTTTCCTGCTTGAAGACCTCCACCAGCACTATCAGTTCTGTTATCGTTATCAAAAGATGTATTTTTGTTTTCAGTGCTATTGAAGACTGATGTGTAGATACGACGAATTCTTTCACCCTGCGAGCGGTTCATCTTAATGACAAAGTTTTGATTTTCTCCAGTAAGTGCTTGCTTCCAAGCGATAGGATACTCAATCTTAAATGGGAAGCCCTCGCCCGCAATCTTTTGTTGGACACCCACAATAACATTCGGGTCGGTCTCAACAGCAAGGAACAAATTCAATCCAGAAATAGTAGCATTTGTAGCAGTAGCCGTCGCACCAGTAGAAATACTGCGAGAATCAGTGCCGTAGAATGAAGTTCGCGAAGTTTCAGCCCACACAATCCTCATATCCAAAATTTCATTGAAACCAATTGTCTTATCAAGTTCAAAAATAGTTCCAAATAGCATACCCAAAGGAAGTTTAACAGCGATAACAGGGGTTTTAGAATCGTCCGCTCCACCTTCAAAATACTTAGCCTCATCATAAGCAACATCGACAAGACTATAATCTCCAGCACCACTCGCGGATGTTGCGGTATCATCGTAGCGACGAGCATTTACAGTAGGCACATTAAAGTATGCTAGAACAGCATCTCTTAAAGTCCCAGCCGCAGCAGCATCAACAATTGTTTTTCTCTCTGTTCTAGTTCCGACATCAATCTTTCCAGCATTACACTTTTGAAGCATAGCACCAGAGCCCGTCTTACCTTCAACAGCGGAATTATAGTCGCCGTGGTTTTCAAGAGCCTTAAATCTTTCAAAACTAATCTCGGGCTTCCAAACAATCTTAGTGTAATTACCCACGTGTTGAAGATTACACAAATACTGCCCGCTTCGGCTTCGCAGTTCAATAGTTTTAATCATTGAAAGACAATCCATATAGATACGATTGTAGCGACCAGCACCACCGCCAGCAGTCGGAGTGTAAGTAAATTTCAACACAGACCTCGCCAAGTTCAAAGGGCGGGTAGGAATTTCAAATGTGCTTTCAAGACCGCCTGCGGTGGTAAGTGTGATATCACCCGCACCTTCACGGGCTGTAAGTTTGTTCAACTCATACTTACCCGTGAGCAGTTCCTTAGCCTGATGGACCAACTCGCCACCGTATTGGACCGACATTTTTTCGTAAGTGCTTTTTTTCAAAAACCACTTACAATCTCAAAAACGATTTTCAAAAGGTTCTATATTTTAATAGAAGAAAAAAATAAATAAATAATTCTAAATTACCTTACTAATCACCTGCGGGGTCAACGGCTTTTCAACAAATTAAAAAATGAATTAAATAGCGAAAAATAATTCGTCTCGCGGTAAATCAACAATGTCATAACAATACCCAACCCGTTGAGATTAATTGGTTGGTCGTTTTCGTCTGTCAAGTAAAACCTAAATACATTGTTTGAATTGGCGGACAGTCGTTTACCATACTCCGACCCGCTTCCATCGTATATGACAGAGCCGAATGGGATTTCATTCGCGGTGTATATTTCTTGGAGCACGTGGTTATCGCCTTCTCCAATTAGGTCGCTTTGTAGATACAATGTTTTTTCGCCAGTCAAGATTATGACATTCGGAGACCTCAGGGTATTATTAGCGAAGAAATAAGTAGAAGACCGCTCAAACCCCATAATTTCGTGAACCCTTGTTTCGTCATCAAATACAAATCGTGGTTGAATTCCGCCGTTGTCTGCCACAGTAAATGTTAACTTACCATCTTCTGGGTCGGTGTTGGTGTTGTTGCTCGTTATTGTATATGTGTAGTCATTGGGGCTTTCTGCGGTTAGCACCTCGGCTAGCTTATTTTTTAAGTTGTTCATAGTGTAGTTGCCCTCGGGTATCGTAATGACCGCATCGTTGCCATCTTCGCTTAGAATAAAAGTGTTGTAAGGACTGGCGACTGAATAATAAGATTTCGGCACATAGATATGAAGTATTTTACAATGTGTTGGATTATCTAATCCTCTTAAATCCAAAGAGTGTGTAAAGTCGCTATCGGTCCCATTTATCCTGTTTTTGCTATTTATGTAATAGATACCGCTACTTCGTCCTCCCTTATAATCCATCGCACCTCCAAGTATATTACTGTCTACGACCGTAGGTTGTATATATTCTAAAATATATTTTTATTTTACTGGCGGGGTCTAAATGTATGTATCAAAACCATACCCATTCTGTGATTTCAATTCCTCAGCTTCTTTCTCTTTTAAGTCTGTATATCCGCTAGCGAATTTAAAACGGGTTCCTTTCGCCCGCTCTAAAAGAAACCGCATACTGTGCCATCCGCAAGTATCGCTCGTATCGCTTTGTTGTTTAATTTGATTGACCTTCATCAATAGATAACTATCTGGTCGGCTTTTATCTATCAGCTGTTTCATCTGCTGTTGAAAAAGGTCTGTTGGTTGATATTCAGCTAGCGGGTCGTAGATTTCAACACTTTTATCGCCATTCAGACTAACCCAAACAGCCATCCAATGTTGCCCTTTTTTGTTGCTCGGGTCTGTATTCATAATAAAACCATACTTTTTTCTTTTTTCTGGTTTTAACTGGTTTATTTGGTCGCTGGCTATCGCGCCGAGAAACCAATCGTGCTTTTTCATAATGTTGTCTATTTCATTCGTCATTAATCCTTTGCCCGTTCCATCTTGCGAATTGTCGTTTTCTAAGGGTGGCGGTTGTGTATCGGGTGCTTGTTGTTGTTCGGGTGCTTGTTGTTGTTCGGGTGCTTGTTGTTGTTCGGGTGGTGGTTGTTGGTATTGGGGTTGTGCTTGTCCCTGTGTTAGTTCAAATATCAGCTGTTTAGCCTCGGGTGAATTAGGGGTCTTCTCATCGGGGGGTTGTGTCTGTGGTGTTGTGGGTGGTTGTTTTGTCTGGAGTGTTTTCTTTTCTTTTACAAGTTTATCTAGTGTGTTCCATCCATCCTCAGGAGAAGTTATTTTTTCGGTAAATTTTTGAGTGTATAACCATTGTTTCAATGTCTCTGAATAATTTCTCTTCTTACCTTTTGGTTTTACAATTTTAATATCAATACCTGCTTTTATGAGGCTATTTACTACGGCGTTATGTTTAGGTTTTCCAGTATTTTTTCGTTGTAATCTCATACCCTCTGTAAACATAGCGTCAATAATTCTTTTTCTCTTTTCGTCTTTCAAATCTTTTGCTTGCTTATTTACTTCATCAGTTATATCAGTTATTCCGCTTGGAGATGATTTTGGAATTTTTGGTGTTTTTTCTTCAACAGGTGGTGTTAATAGTCCTTGTTTAGTTCTCCGCTCTGTTAGTAATTCCTTAATAAGTCGTTGCTCTTTCCTGAGTTCGCGGTTCTTTTCTTCCTGTCTTTCCTTAGCCTCCGCCAGTTCTCTTTTATGTTCCCTGTCCAACACCTCTTTTCTTTCCTTAGCATCGGCTATGTCTTTTCTTTCCTGCCTTTTCTTCTCCGCTTCTGCTTCTTCTCGTGCAGACTTTTCCTTTTTCTCTATGGCTTCAATGAGTTCATACTTTTCTTGTTTAAGTTTGTCTAAGTGGTCTTGAATTGCGGTTCTCGTGTTCTGTTCAATATCCGACAGGCTTTGAACTTTTTTCAGTGTGCGTTTGTCTTTATGTGTCGGCCGCGGTTTCTTTGCTTTTGGTTTATTCAAGTATTTCATAAACAGCTTAACGATTTGAAGTGTTGATAAGTCATTTGTTTTCTTTCCAAAGTTTAGATATGCCCGTTTGCCTTTTACTTTGATATATGGCCGACCATCTTTCGTTCTGTATATCCTCGGCGGTCTTTGTTTAGGTTTTTTTCTCATCGTATATAAAAAAAATAATAGAAAGTTTAGTTCAATATTATCTGCGGGGTTTGTCCCTACTAAAATTTAAGTGCCCCACGGCCTCGTTGCTTGCCGTATCCTTGTTTTGCCGCCGCCTTCGCTACACGGTCCGCATAAGGAACTCCGACATCGCTAAGAAAGGTAGCCCCTCTTGAAATCAATTGATTTTTCTTGATAAACCTATTAGCATCCAATATTGCCTGTCCGACTTTTTTCCAATTTACTTTTCCACCCTGTTGCCCACAACCCTTCTTGCGACCAGTTTTCTTTTTTCCGCCCGCCATTGTGTTTGAGTTTCTTGTTATTTTTCCAACTGTTGGAATGACTTCAACCCTTGTTGTTTTTACGACCATTATAATATAGAAAAAAAATCATTATTTTAATTTACAAAAACCTTTTATTAAAATTTTGCCTCAGTTCGTCCGATACAGCATCAACATATAAAAAGTTAAATCTCTCTTTCGTCGCCTTGTGGTATTTTTTAATGAAGTAGTCTAGGTCGTATCCGAGGTCCAGATGTTTATACACGAGTTCAATTTTATCCACACTCTGCCCTGGAAAGATAAGAAGGTAGTCCAGCTGTTTAATAGCCTCAGGTTTTAGGTCGTTCAGATACTGAGAGCTCATAATCACCTTTGATTTGTAGTGTCTATTTTTTTTCAACAGGTCGCTTACTGATTTATCCCTTAACCCACTACCTAAATCATCTAACACGAACACGACTTCTGGTGTAATGTATTTGCTCGGTCTTTCAACTTTTTCGCCTCCCTCCTGTTTCTTCTTTTCCTCTTTTCCAAAATATAAAAACTTTGGCTTCGGTTCTTCTTTCTCGTCTTGAATGATTTCGCCTTCTTCTTGCTCCTCGTCGGGTTTGTTGAGCTTGTCCAATTCGTAATCAATCACAGACAGTCCATCCGTTTTCAAATATGTGTATATCGCCATCGGATTGCCTTTCTTTTTGAAGTGTTTAACCATTTCTTTGTATATGTGGTCTTTGTGTATTGTGCTGGCAATAATAACAATACGGGTCTTTTTGTCCGTCGTTCGTTTCAGGATTTCAAACAGTGCCGTTGTCTTGCCACTCTTCTTGCGAGCGAGAAGAAATATATTGGCATACGGTTCATAAAACATCTTATATCCTTTTGCCAACTTCTCACCATCTCCGGTTTGCTTGACTGGTCTAACTCGTATATCATTAATTTTCTCCATCACTATATATTTTCTTCAAGCCAAAAATTCCAAACAAATAACAATTCTTCCAGCTAGTGGGTCAGTCTCAATATTACCGCTGTCTGTTTTAAGCACTTTAAACGAATACTGCCCGTCAGTCCAGCCGATATTTCCAAGATTATAACCGAGATTGGAAATGTTTGCCGTGGTGCTGTCTGCGAATGTGCCGATAATTCCAATGCGGTCCATATAAAGGATTTTTGTTTTCGTTTCAGTCAAGTCATTATAATAGTGGATAAACTTAACATTCATTCTTGTTGGTGTAAAGTTCATTTGAATGTTTTTGTCAAATGTCTTACTTCCATTGACCCCGCCTGGAAAATCATTACTTAGAAAAATAATCCGCTGATATTTGAACTCGCTCATACTATATTGTGTATAATATATTATGTTATTAATATTATTATTTATGTGCTCTGTGTTAGGTCGGACCGCTTGTGATTTCTATTCGCGGGTCAGTGATAAAAAAATGAAAGTTGTGTTTATTGTATCCAAAAGGGAATAGAAACAAAATTCAAATGTGTTTTCATAAATAACGGAAATAATATGTGTCGTAGTTTTGATGAAGCTATTCCGCTAATCTGTGCTGGTGATAGCTCTTGGTATAAAACTCAACTATATGAATGCGGTAATTTATGATTTAAAGATAATGATACATAATAATAACAAAGGATAGACAATATGCCACGGGTTGGAGATTGTAAGAAAGGTAAAATTTATGCGATTAGGTCATACAAGACTGATTTAATTTATGTTGGTGCAACAACTCAAACATTAGCTCAACGAATGGGAAGACATAGACAAAATTATAAAGAGCATCTATCGGGAACCAAAGTGAAAGGAAAAGGGCTATATTCAAGCTTTGAAATATTAAAACTTGGTGATGCTTACATTGAGTTGCTAGAAGACTATCCGTGCGATAATGTTAATCAATTACTTCGCAAGGAGGGTGAATGGATTAGAAATAGCAACTGTGTTAATAAAATACTTTCTGGTAGGACCAAGCAGGAGTATGTAGAAGACAATAAAGTGTGGGTAGCTGAAAGAACAAAACAATATAGAGAACAAAACAAAAACAAAATAGCTCAATTGAACAAAGAATGGAATGAACGAAACAAAGAATATGTGTCTAAAAAGAAAAAAGAGTATAGAGAAGAAAATAAGGAACATTTTAAATTTGTGAACAAGATTTGGAGAGAAGATAATAAAGAATATATTACCCTAAAACAGAAAGAATATTATGAGAAAAATAAAGAAATTCTTCTTGAAAAAAATAGAACCCGTGCTTCCGCAACAATTGAATGTGAATGTGGAATACGTATTAGGAATGACAGCATACAGAAACATAGAATAAGTCAAATCCACTACGACAATATGGTCGGTTTATCCGCCTTTGGTCTTTAAATTACTTCTTGCTAGAAGATGGGCTAGGAAGCACAATCCCTATTAATAAACTTATAAGCCCGACATAAATGTTTCCAGTTTCACAACTGACATTCGGGTCAGATAACCTAACGATACAAAGGGTGATGATGGCGATAATGATACCCATTTGAAATAAGTATTTGATAAGTCGGCTGTCTGTTTTTCGCTTAGTCAAACAGCAATCCCAGCTGTCCTCGTATTCGTGGTCTAATTTTTTTTCTTCCTGCTTAATTTGAACATCTAGCACACGGTTTTTGAGTTCGGGTGTGAGTTCGCCTCCATCTACTTCTATGATTGGTGGTGGATGTAATCTAGGCGGCATTGGGTGGAAATACGACTGCTCGGATTTCTGCTAATTGGTTGGTTTGGTCTTGTAATATATTAAGTAAAGTTTTATTTTCTTTTTCTAAATTATCTACCTTTTCTGATAATTGTTGAACCGCCTTAATTAACGGGGAGATAAACTCTGAATAACCTATACCATATCCGACATCACCACTATCAATACATTTGACATCTTCTGGATTGATACTCACACCTTTCAATTCGTATTCTTTTCTTTGCTTTGGACAGGGAACCATAATTATTTCTTTTATAAATCCGCCAAAATCTAGCATATCCATTTCTGTTAGTATTTCTTCTAATTCTTGTGCTATCAAACCTGTCCTACATTTCTTTTTGTCATCAATCATACGATAGCAAACTGGATTTAACTTATTAATAAAATCTAAGCCCAGGCATTCTTTTATATCTTCTTTTTTTCTCCTGTCTGAATATTGAATTGGATTAGACAATACCCACAACTGACCATCACTTCCTCTTAATGACATTAAAGCAGTGTTATTGCCATTTTCCCATATGAAACCTTCATTTGAGCCTGTGCTGCATCTAAATCTAATAGCATAAGAAGATATACCACCTCCAACACCTCCTGTTGGTGCTGTTCCACCGCTTAATGATTTACTTCCACCAGATTGAGACATATAAATACCCCATGATGTATTTGCTGTCTCCCACATAAATATTCCTCTCGCATTTGTCCCATCTGTTGCTCCTTGTATTCCTATCTTTGCTCCGCTGGTTAATGTTGTGGTTGTTAGCACCCCAGAATATGTAATTCCCGCATTTGCCGTTATTAGGCCTGCTGTGCTGACATTCATAGCCTCAGACCAAGTTATGTTGCTCCCCGCGGTTATTCCTGATTTATAATTAAAAACAAGTTTGTTGCCACCTTTTGCTATTGTAAAGTTTGAACCAGAAGCACTTGATTTCCAGTTTGAGCCGTCATAGTAAGCATCAAAACATAAAGTAATATTGTCGTGCGTCCAGTTCAATAATTGAAATGTTGGATAAGCATCTGCCGTTGTTATTGCTTGTAAGTGTGCTCCTCCAATATTTGAAGCCGTCCCGTATAATTCTAAACCACCTGTCGCCCCTGCGCCTTTCGTTGTATTGCCTATGATTATTGGTTTGCCTGATGCTGTTGTTATTTTGTCGCTTGCTGTTATTGTTGTCCCTGTTATTGTTGTTCCCGTTATTGTTCCACCATTTGTTATGTTGTTTGAGTTCATATCTAAGGCTCCATAAAATCGCATACCGCCAGCATTGTTAAAACGGACAATGTCAGACGAAGCACTTTTATTATCCAAAAGTTTTGAAATATAAAGTCCCGCCCCTTTTGCATCAGACGCTACATTCGTAAATAGGTAGCCTCTCTGGTCTGCGGTTCCACTTGTAGCAGTATTTAGAGTATATAAGAAAGACTGCCAATCCCCCGTTGTCTGACTGAAAAAGATATCTCCTCCATTTTGGTTTAATATCCTCGCCCCATTGTATGTAATATTTCCACCGTTAATGATATCCACATTATTAAAATCGGCTTGGCTTAATAAGGTCAGTGCTCTTACATCATTTCTTGTTCCATTAAATATCTTAATTCCTGTTATGGTTTGGTCTCCTGTTGTTTTAACATTTCCTCCATCTTTTGTATTTACATAAGATTGTGTTGCTGCCAGCGCTCCGTTTATGCTTATGTTGCCTCTTGTGTATAAAGTTCCATTGAGTCCATTCAGCGACATTAATAGAATTTCGCTTGATGTTTCCCATATAAATCCCTATGTAGCATCTGGATAAATTCTCATTCTAATAGCACGACCAGTAAAGTCGTTGCCAGCGCAAGCGGTTCCATTACCGAATGCTTTACTCGCCCCAGAAGACGCCATATACAAAGAATAGTTATAATCAAGATAATTCCACAGCCATAGCCCGTAATTACTAGTTCCATCATTGCCTCCTTGTATGCTTAATGAACAAGTAGCTCCCGCTGTTAAATTAGCCACTCTACCACTCGCAGTCAATGTTGTCGTTGATACTCCCGCATTTGCCGTTATTACATTGCTGAATGTTTTATTTCCTGCTATGGTTTGGTTTCCTGTTAGTTTCACATTTTGACCGTCTAATGTATCCACATAACTTTTGTTTGCTCCGTCCGTTGTTGCTGTTGGTGTGGCTAAATTTGTTATTTTGTTGTTATTCAAAGATAGTGTTGTTCCAGTTGCGGTCGCGATTATATTATCACCCGCATATAAATCAACATACGAACCCGTTATTTGTATTGGATAATAGGCCGCGGTTGCTATTTTTTGTGCGGTAATCTCTCCTATATTTGTCGCCGTATCAAAGGCAATACCGATACCATCAAAAGCGGTTGGAGCTGTGGCACCCCGCACTTCTATTGTTGAAGTAAATTTTTTATTCCCTGCTATGGTTTGGTCTCCTGTTAGTTTAACCACCGAAGTATCAAGGGCAGAAACATCAATGTTGTCAACAAGATTAACATTTGTAATTGAAAATCCTCCCATATTTAAACTGCCCGTCATAGCCACTGTGCCGTCCTTTGCCAGTTTCGTATCAGTATATAATTTCGTTGAAGCATCGCCGTCATAGAATGGTGCTGGAAGTCCGCTGATTGCTGTTGAGCTGTTAAAATTAAAAACATTGCCAGTTAATGTTATTCCACTTCCTGTTGTTGGGGCGAAGACAATGGACGAACCAACAATATTCAACGGATGACCAGTTGCTCCGTCTGGTTCCAATATTCAACGGATGACCAGTTGCTCCGTCTGGTTCCGCTGAATAAATAGAACCCGTATTATTGTTATAGTTGAAGAATAACCTTCCAGTATGTAATGTATTTGTATCCTTTATACCCAAATAAGTAGTAAATGTTTTATTCCCTGTTATTGTTTGGTCTCCTGTTAGTTTAACTACATTCGTGTCAAGGGTGGAAACATCAACGCCATCAACACTGCCTATGTTTGTTATGTTAAATCCTCCCATATTTAATCCACCCGTCATATTCGCAGTTCCATCCAATCTGAGAAAAGGTGAAGCAACATTTCTCCATTGCCCTGTGCTATAAATGAGTAATTGGTTATCGGCGGGTGTGCCAGTAATTAGGCAGTCGCTGTGTGTATTAATTGAACCATCTGCGGACACTTTCGCATTATTCGCCGAGTGCTCTGTTATCCAATCATCAACATCTTTGGTATTAAGTAAATTAACTCCTGTTATATTCAAATTTCCACCCATACTAATATTGCCTGTTTCATCAACATTTATCGGAAAGGTTTTATTGACCCAGTTTATTGAATTGTATGTTAGATAACTATTCATTGCTATTGGTGCGGTTATGACTACATCAGAGAGTGTGTCAATTGAACCGAGGGCGGTATTCTTCCATTTGCCTTCTACATCGTTGTAAGTTAAATATTGTCCGCTTGCTTGTGCAAATATGTTTGTGTCTATCAAATTATATAAACTGGTTTGGTGAGGATTACTCGTATTAGAGCGGTGTTGAGTTGAGGCTTTAACCTCGTCGTTGTCCCTTACTCGTTGCTCTGTGTAGTATAAATTTTGTCCTTCTTTGATGTCTGCTGTTGATTTGGTAGCCAGCCGTGTATCAAATCGTCCATCGGTGTAATACAGATTTACAGGGTCAGCATCTTCTGGCACTCTATCTGTGTATAAGCCCACTATGTTTGTGTTCGTTAAATCCAGGTTAAGTATATTTAAAGAGTCAACCGCAATTTCAGACAAGCCTAAGAGCGACTTATATTGCGACATCGTTGTATATATTATCTTAATTAAAATATTATATTTAGGAAAATATACCAACCCATAGCAAACAAGTACCAACCTACGGTCGTAGACAGTATGCCGGGTAAATCTTCGGTAGAAAATCTTAAAATCGCCAATGCGAGGCGAAAGGAAAAGGCTAAGCAAAGAAAGATTGAAAGGGCTAGGGAATTACTAGCGGAGGAAGAGGCGAAGAATGTGAAAGAAATGACCAATGATGAAAAGATGGACCACGTGTCTAAAAAGCAGTTGGCGAAGGACCTCATTGATGGGCGGGACGGTGATATAAGTGAGGAAAGTAGCTCGGAAGAAGAGGTTGAACAGGACTTTGCCGACCTAATTGCCCAACGAGTTGCGGGTATGAAATTGAAGACTAAACAGAAGAAGAAGAAAGCGGTAAAAAAGAAAGTGGAAGAGGAGAGCGAGAGCGAGGAAAGTGAGGAAGAGGAAGAGCCTAAGAAAGGTAAAGGCAAGAAATCAAACATATCAGTTAATGTTTATAATCAACAACCCGATAAACCAAAAAAAGAAAACAATGATAAACTATCGCGGATATTTTTAAAGTTCTAATATAGTGTATGAGTGAAATTAAGAACCTACCGTTAGATGTTCGTTTACACATTATGGACTACCTATATAATCATCGTATGTATGACTTCACTAGTTGCTATGTGTGTGGATTGAGTTTGTGTTTAGCGAACCGCCAGATTACGGCCGTTGATGATAGTTTTGATTGGTTTTATATGTATGAGTTTTGTTCTAATTATTGTTTTGAACTTGAAAAAAAAGAAAGAGCAATATATAAGGATACAGCATTAGGTGTGATAAAATATTAGGAGGCGATGGACGACCATTTACAAGAACTGAAAGAGCAACAGGCATTAGAACTACATTACCAAAAAAAACAAAGTAAGAAATGGAATACAATATGGGCTGATAAACCGTTGAAACAAGTGTTCGTAGATTTGGCGGATATGTCTAAGTTAAAAGATAAACCAGGTAATAAAAAATATGCCTTTATGTTGGTTTGGATTGACACTAATAGTAGATTTTTAGAAGTCAGACCGCTAAAAAATAAAACTGCGAATGAAGTATATACTGGTTTGAAATCTATTCCATATATTCCAGAAATCATTACAACAGATAGCGGAGGAGAATACAAAGGAGCAGTTAATAAATATTTTGATGAACATAACATTGAACACAGAACAGTTGAAGTAGGAGACCACAAAGCACTCGCAATAGTTGACCGTATTATCAGAACTATTAGAAGGTGGTTTGACATACTATTTGAAACAAATGGAAACTTTGACTGGGTCTCATACATTGATGATATGGTCAAAGCTTACAATAATCGTTTTCATCCAACAATCAAAGCTAGACCAATTGATGTATTAAATGGAAAAGCTACTAATAAACAAAAAATTGAAAGAGATGAAAGTATTAACGAATTTGAACCAGGCGATAAGGTAAGACGGGAAGTTCAACGAAATCTATTTTCAAAAGGCGGACGAACTTGGTCAAAACAGATATATACGGTTTTGGGTAGAAATGGATTTAAAATTGTGCTATCTAATAAAGAACTAGTCAGCCCCCGCGAGTTGTTAAAGACCAAGTTTGAAAAACCAGTTGATGACGAAAAACAAATTCACGAACAAGTCCAAGAGATAACGAAGGAGAAGAAGATAAAGCAATTATTAAAAAAAGAAGACATACAACCAGAAAACATAATTGAAACCAAACGGCACAAAAAGAAAAAGGTAATTTTTGATTTATGAGTATTTTTATTTTGGGGACCGTATAATGTCGTAAATTGCGGACGATTTTGCCGTTTTTTTTTAGCCAAACACTCTGCGGTAGGGAGGTGGGGCGGTCCCATTTTACCGCATTACCGCAAAAAATAAAATGTCTGAAAGTCTGACCACATATGTAAAACTGGGGAATTTATGTTGTTATCGCCCTTATATGAACGAATATGGCAAAAATGGCCTGCGATAGGGAAATTCAAAATGGAAAGGGGGGGTGGGGCCATAGAAATACCCCCCTTCCCTCCTTGTTTTTTCATGTACACACATATCATGAGAGTGTGCAGAACCAGTTCATCCGCCAGCAGCTCTCTGTTTTCATCGCGTTTGCTGGCTTCCTCTTACTTGGACCCAGCTGCCCCGTGCGTCTCTGAATAGAGTTACATATCCGCTCCACTGGTTGGACACGTTGGTCTGAGTCCTGAGCTAACTGATTCAGTTCATCCCCTTACAAATGTCTGCAATTTCTCTTCTCCAGTCTTGTTCGAACTCATCACTCTCTTTTTTTTATCAGAATGACTACCGTACCTGACCGAAACATTAATATTGTGTTAAACTTTCTTCAAGTTTTTACTTCAAGTTTACACTTCTATTTTTAGTTCCGTTACTTCATTTTTCCATTTATTTATCAAGTGTCATAACTTGTACTTGTTACGTTTTCAACCGCCGTTAACAGATTAATTTATTTCCCTTTAACAGCTAGCTTTTTAGCAAGCTTTGACTCTATTGCTTTTTTTCCCTATATCTGAAATTTTTATTCCTTCGGTAAAATAAGTCAGATAGGTTAGTTAAAGTGATAATACTTAACATATTTTCATTTATTTTTCCACAGACTGACTTGAACAACTTCAACTGCTACACAACACGTGTAACACTTGAATACTATTCATTAGTTCTCAGAATTTACATTGTTTCGCAAGGGACAAGTAGTCTGTCAAGCAAGTGTACTAAATAAACTGGAATTGACAATCCCCGCGTCTTTTGGTACCTTCCCTGTTCTAGGAAGTATTTTGAGATCAAATGACAGCAGTGTGTGTATTCATTTGAATACAGGTTGGTAATTTCCACACAGGAGGGTAGTCAAGAATTACAATTCGAATTTCCCTATTATTCCGGAAGAATCACACTTTGTGTGTGCTGTCGACAGCTCGAATTGGGGAACACCTACCTGCTTCTAGAAACACTAACAGCGAGCAAGCTCAAGGTATGCCATTACACCCACACAGGACAGCTAGTTTACCTTTCTTTGAATGGCAGGTCATGGTGACAGTTGTTCATATTCACGACACGCAGAGAGGCGACTTGTACAATGTATTCAAGTTTTGTTCAAGTCTTTTCAAGTCTGTTCAAGTCTGTTCAAGTCCCTTGCATGCATAGGACAGTCCCTCAAGCAAGACCCATCGAGTAGTAACCAACCCTAAAGGTGCCCTTTGCAAATTCCAGACCTGTTTGCTACATCGTGGGTCTTCTACGTTCAGGTGTGACAAAATGAGCATTCCAGCCTCATTTCCATGCCCAAATTACGACCTGGTCAGTCAGGAAGTCTACCACCGAGAGGAATGCCTCAACATCTCTCGTACGCTGCGCACCAACCTCAAGGTCCCCTTCATAGACACATACAGGAAGGCCCTCAAGGACGGCTCTGCCAAGAAGCTCTCGCCCCAGACGGACTGAATCAGCCGCGCCCACTTCATTAAGGTCGTACTGATGAATTTAAATAAGGACCTCGGCACCCTCTTAGCGAAAGCAGTAAAGGACTGCCTTCTCAATCTTGAGGAGGAGCCTTTTCTCCCAATGCAGCCCCTTGAGCAGATGGTGGATTATTGGTTGGACCCATCCACTTTCCACAAGTGGACCGCTTATAGGGGAGAGAGAGACCTAGCTATAAGTAGGTACAACGACCTTTCGAAAAAGGTCGGTTGGGTTCTGTCCCCTGACAACGTCCCCTGCTCCATACGCTGCGTGACTATTCCTGCACCAGCGGCCACTGCGGCTCCTACCATGGGCCCAACTCGCCCCCCGCTGGCAGGAGCGACAACTACGACTACGGCTACAGCTACGGCAGCGACAATTCATCCAGCTACGGCGGCAGCATCGTCATCTCGCTTCATGGCGGCCCCCGCCCCGGTAAGGTTCCCCCCAACTTGCTCCCAACGCTTTGGTGGACCCATCACAGCCTTCCCAAGTCGACCCTCTCGCCCTTCAGGAAGTAGTCTGGGCCCCATAGGCGGGTCAGAGGCACAGCGTTCCCTGTTTTCCCGACAGAGACCGGCTTCTTGGGTATATTTTCCCCACTAGCATCAGGGTATGATTTATCCCCGATCCCGAGGTTTTCTCAACGGAGCCCAAGCCTCCCGGGATCATTCGCCTCCCCTCCGGACTCCCGATACGAAGACAGCGGCGCGCTTTTTGTCTCCCCATACGGAAGGGTAGTCGAGGAGGAAGAAGAGTCAAATGTCTGTTCTCTTTCTCTCCCGAGCGAGGGGCAGAGCCAGCCGACGGTGACAACCTCCCCCTTTCCACCCGAGTCGGGAAGTCCTCAAGCCGACCCCGTTCTGCCCCTCCACGTATCGTGACTTTCTCCACGGTTAGGCAACCGCCCCCGCCAGCTGGTGGGAGCGACGAAGATGGAGAGACCGAGACGGCGGTCGCGGTAGCCGCAGCCTCCGCAGCGGTCACGCCAGAGGTAGCCGGAACGGCTTTAGCCGGCCCAGCTGCCCCGACGATCGAAGTGGAGGTGGACAACCAGTCTGGGAGCAGAGCGACAACTAGTGCATCCTCTAGTAGTGGCGAGCAGCCCTCGTCGAGTAGTTCCGAGCCGTCACGTACCCGGAATGGTATACGCTTTAGTGACAGCACCGTCCTTATGATGGTGGCGCCATTTGAGTTGGCTACCGAACGACGACAACGTCGTCTGAGGGAGATCAAAAGCTCAAGTTCGACCACGTATCATTAGGATACACCTCGCGCCTGTTTCTTTCAAATCTTTCCATTTTTATGACCCAGTCTGAGGCCGAGATCTTCCTCAACGCGTGGTCTGCAAGAACTTCTTTCAAAGACTCCTACATGAAGTCTCTGCAACTCTTGCCATGGATCTGGCTGGACTACAAGATGGAAAATCGACATCGTCTACGACGTTACCAAGCCTTTCGGCCCGAGTTACAGGAATGACATGAAAAGACGGTCGAAAGGGAACTTGGTCACTTATATCACGCGTTTACAGAAGCTCTTCAAGCAGCTGCAGAACGAAGGCCTTGCGGTTAGGGTTAGAGAGGAATCCCATAAGTATGAGGTAGCCCGGCGATGTGACTCCGCTATGGAGATACAGCACATAGAGGCCGAAAGGAAGAAGCGGGGCATTGCGCCGACACGCACGTTGGAGGAGATGAGGTACCTCATCCTCAAGGCTAACCCGCGTACCTTGACGGATTGGGACCCCAAGATGATCCTCACTGCACCGGATTCCGACTACGGCTGGCGCCCTCCTCGTAAGGAGAGTGCCAAGGAGAGCACGAGGAAGCCAAGAACCAAGTGGCCCCGCGACATCCCCTCGGGTAGCCAGCTGCAGGTCGTGGCGAGGCAAGCTCCGGCGTCTTATCAGCAGAACAAGCCGAAGTCTGGCCGGACCAACGCAAGGGCTCCGCGCCTTCGAGTTCGTCCGGGGGGCGTACAACCAAGACTGCACGCTTTTCTGGGGCCAACGCGATCAAAATCGCCAAGCCGGCCCAGTGGACGAAGGACCCCGCCAAGGAGAGCCGCGCGCCACACAACAAGAGCTCCGAGCCCTGCGCCTACTGTCAACACTTCGGCAAGGTAGAAAAACCAAAATCATACACTCGAAGTCTGTAGGACACGCAAGCGCGATCTGGAGAACGGGCTCAACTCGCATTGGTGCCCCCCGCGGGCCGGGAAGCAACGCTCTGTCCCCGGACAGAAGGATCGTCGCGGAAAAGACCGCAAGGAACGCAAGGATTCCCCTATGGCGGCTGTGATGGCGGCTCAAGCGGTAGACGACCCTAGCCAGGTAAGCACCAATAATATATTGGACGACGGGACTGACACGGCTCTTGAATGCCGTTATGTCGCTCCCGTACGACCTCGCAATGCAAATGTCCTCCAAGGACGGGTCCTGGCAATTGCCGGACTGGATCAGACCGCCGACAAGGCTATCGACATCTTTGTCATAGTTGACACTGGATGTAATACCTTGGGGCTGATCCACCCACGCTTGTCCTCCAAGATGGGCCTGACTGAAATGGATTTGCACATCCTGATAGCCCGCACGGCTCAAGGGATCATAACTATGGTTAGAGGCATACGTCTCTACATCCAAGTCCTCCCCACAAGAGGCTGGGATGAGATTTACCTTCATACCTCTCAACATGTTCCCCCGGGAGCGGATATTTTGCTTGGTACTGCCATTATCATGCAGACCAACATATCCACGGATGCCCTTTTCACCCGTATGGCAGCTGGCCAACAGTGGCCGTCCGTGCCGACACGGGCGACGAACGAACAAATCCTCTTGGATGAGTTTGAGATCCTGACCCCGCCCCGACAGCCCAGAGAGACTGTCAATCAGGTTTTACGAAGCAGGACAATCATAAGAGATGGTCCCTGCCATCAGGTGGTCACGCTGATGGACCTCCCCTCGGATGATAACGAGGAGGAAGCCCAAAAGCAAGACCTTAAGGAATGTCCTTTTAGTCTCATCCCTTTGGTGGCGATCACCACTGACGGGAGTGATGATGAAGAGGAACAGGAAGAGAAAGAAGAAAGCGAAGAGAAGACAGACGAGACGGAGGAGAAGCAGGAGGACAGTATCGACTGTACATCCCCCACACCGCGACAGACACGATCTCGGACCACAGCGGCCCGACTGGACCGTACACCGGTCTCGGCTTTTCCGATCACTGGTCTTCCCCCAATACGCGAGGAGGAGGACGTGACTCCTCAGGGACCACCGTAACCTAGTGAGACGGCGACGCAAGCCCAGGCTGATCTTGAAGGAGCCACCGCTTCAAGCTCGGTGCAAGATCACCGGGCCTCGCGAGCACAGGAGATTCCCGGAGGACTATCACCACTCCCTCCACCGCGTCTCCTAGCGAGTGGGCACGCAAGCCCTGATCGGCCGCAACGCCTAGCAGGTTAGGACCCAGAGAGTCTCCCATAGAATTTACTTTTTCACCGACAACTCCCGCTTACTCGCCCGCTTTGTCGAATGTCACGACAGGATAAACAACAAGTTTCGACACAAGTTTGGATTTTTATGAATATAAAAACACTTGTTTTATTGAAAAAATCAAAGATTATGATGTGTTGAAACATAATCAATAAATTTTGTTGAATTTTTTTTAATTTTTGAATTTTCTAGCCGTTAAACGGTCGGTCACAGATTTCTATCTCCCGTTTATCTCCCCCACTTTCCTGACTAGTTCTTGCTTGGTCTTTCACACCAAATCATACATATATTCTTTATTTTTATACATCATAATGATTTTTTCGATTTTATCTAAAAAATTCAAATTTGAATGTTGTGTAACGGTTAACTGTTTTTTTCAAGTCTATTATGACCGTCACGAGTAGAAGAATGAAACGGCTTGAAGCAGACAGATATACTTTGATTTTATTGCAAAGATAAAAGATTAGGGTAGATTTTGATTATTTCAATCACTTTTGTTGAAATTTTTTGAAGTTTTGAATTTTCTAGCTGTTAAACTGTCGGTCACAGATTTCTATCTCCCGTTTATCTCCCCCACTCTCCTGACTAGTTCTTGCTTGGTTTTTCACACCAAATCATACATATATTCTTTATTTTTATACATTATAATGATTTTTTTCGATTTTATCTTAAAAATTCAAAATTTGAATTTGTGTAACTGTTAACTGTTTTTTTCAAGTCTATTATTACTGTCACGAGTAGAAGGATGAAAAGACTTGAAGCAGACAGATATCATAGTACTTTGATTTTATTGAAAGATAAAAGACTAGGGCAGGTAGATTTTGATTATTTCAATCACTTTTGTTGAATTTTTTTTGAATTTTCACATTTTTAACCGTTAAAAGGTCAGTTATCAATACCTGGCTTAGTCAATAGTCTACAGTCTATCTCCCACACTTTCCCGACTCGTTCAGTATTGCTTGTTTTTTTCCATAAAATTATATTTATATATTTTTTAAATTGATAAACTAGAATGATTTTATCATTATATTTTATTTTAAAATTCAGTATTTGAATATTTGGTAACTGTTAACTATTGTTTACGGAAGGAGTATGTTTGCCACTTCAAGTTCAAGTTGCAAGTGTAACACAAATACTTGCAGTTTTTTCAACGTGCAAGTAATTTTTTTTTACTTTTAGAAAGTATAATGATTTTATTATATTTTATTTTCAAAATTCAAAATTTAAATGTTAGGTAACTGTTACTTATTTTTATATTATTGTGTCCTGCCAAACCTAATTGCCAAACTGACCTCTGCACCGGTTATGAATCCGTCTTAATTTATGGAAATTGATTATTAATAACATACTAATAACTTAAAAGTTAGTTGATATATATTTTTCTGACAGAGCAGGTGCGTAGTGTAGATTAGCCTTCATCCGTCCCCTCCCCCCGTCCCCCCCCACCCTACCCTCCCTCGCGGCAAGGAAAGTTAAGGTCACAAACTTCAAATAATTTAATATTAAATTTTTAACTAACTATTGTTACTAGTAGTAGTAGCAGTAGTAGTAATAGTAATGGTAGTAGTAGTAGTAGTAGTAGTAGTAGTAGTAGTAGTAGTAGTAGTAGTAGTAGTAGTAGTAGGACGTATGCATGTATGTATGTATGTATCATGTATGTATGTATGTATGTACGTACGTATGTATGTATGTATGCATGTACGTACGTATGTATGTATGTATGTATGTATGTATGTATGTATGTATGTATGTATGTATGTATGTACGCAGGTATGCATGTATGTATGTATGTGTATGTAGTAGTAGTAGTAGTAGTAGTAGTAGTAGTAGTAGTAGTAGTAGTAGTAGTAGTAGTAGTAGTAGTAGTAGTAGTAGTAGTAGTAGGACGTATGCATTTATGTATGTATGTATGTATGTATGTACGTACGTACGTAGGTATGTATGTATGTATGTATGTATGTACCCAGGTATGTATGTATGCATGTATGTATGTATTTATGTATGGCATT
Source organism: Paulinella micropora (assembly GCA_019918135.1). Taxonomy (NCBI): domain Eukaryota; phylum Cercozoa; class Imbricatea; order Euglyphida; family Paulinellidae; genus Paulinella; species Paulinella micropora. Next base: position 22,595 of record WBZZ01003501.1, read on the forward strand.
GCATGGATCATTGTATGTACGTATGTATATATGCATGTGTGTATGTATGTATGTATGCATGTATGTGTGTATGTAATGTATGTTATGTATGTATGTATGTGTATGTATGTATGTATGTATGCATGCATGTAAGTATGTATGTACGTATGTATATATGTATATGTGTATGTATGTACATATGTATGTATGTATGTATGCATGCATGCATGTATGTATGTATGTATGTATATGTACATATGTATGTATGTTGTTGTTGTTGTTGTTGTTGATGATGATGTTGTTGTTGTTGTTATTGTTGACGACGCCGATGACTAAGAGAGAGAGAGAGAGAGAGAGAGAGAGAAGTATGTATGTATGCATGTTATGTATGTATTTTATGTATGTACGTATGTATGTTGATGTTGTTGTTGTTGTTGACGATCGCGACGCCGACGACTAAGAGAGAGAGAGAGAGAGGGGGGGGGGGGGAAAGGAGAGAGAGATAGTGTGTGTGTGTGTGAGAGATGGAGTGATTTTCGTTGACAAGGTGAGAGGTGGTGGCTGCCAGAGTGCGCCCAAAAGAAAAGGCGGCAACAAGTGTCTGGTCGACACTATGCCGACTTCCCACTCCACAGCAGGCTCCGAGCTGGCATAACAAAAAGCAGCAAAAAAAAAAAAAAAAAAAAAAAAAAAAAAAAAAAAAAAAAAAACTAATGCATCTGTGACACATATCTGCTGTAGATTTCAGTACCTCCGACTGAAATACTTGGAATATTCGAGTCTGCAGAGCAGGTTGGAGGTTCTTGGGGATATAAATGGGAGATACTTTTTTGACGACTTTACAACTCGCTAACGAAGACACAAACTGTCTCCATGTTTCCAAACTTGTCACAGTTATGTTTGCCTAATCTGCTCTTGCCAACAAACTCACACGTGGATGTAACTATGTGTTCCTGTCTTCACAACTTCTCACCTTTTTTTTCTTGCTTTTTCATTTTCTCTTGCCTTTTTTTTGTTGTGAAGGAACACATGGTCAGGCAACTGAAGACAGTCAACGCCATGCCCAACAGCTCCGAGGTCCTTTTCTTTTCATGTTTTTTTTTTTTTTTTTTTTTTTTTTTTTTTTTTTTGGGTGCTTATTTCTCTCTCTCTCTCTGTCTCTGATCATGAGTCTGTATCTCTCTCTCTCTCTCTCCCTCTCTGAGTCTGTATCTCTCTCACCCCCCCCCCCTCTCTCTATCTCCTTCCCCCCCCCCCCTCTCTCTCTCTCTCTCTCTGTCGTCGGCGTCGTCAACAACAACAACAACAACAACATCAACATACATACATACATACATAACATACATACATACATATACTCTCTCTCTCTCTCTCTCTCTTAGTCGTCGGCGTCATCAATAACAACAACAACAACAACAACAACAACAACAACAACAACAACAACAACAAACATACATATGTACATACATACACATATACATATATACATACATGCATACATACATACATACATGCATGCATGCATACATACATACATACATACATATATACATATATACATACATACACATATACATATATACATACGTACATACGTACATACATGCAATACATACATACATACATACACATACCTAACCCTAACCCTAACCCTAACCATAACATACATTACATACATAGATACATACATACATACATACATACACACATGCATACATACATACATACAATGATACATACATACATACATACATACATACATGTCATACATACATACATACATACATACCTGGGTACATGCATACATACATACATACATACATACCTACCTACGTACATACATACATACATACATACATACATACATAAATACATAAATACATACATACATACATACATGCATACGTCCTACTACTACTACTACTACTACTACTACTACTACTACTACTACTACTACTACTACTACATACATACATACATACATACATACCTGCGTACATACATACATACATACATACATACATACATACATACGTACGTACGTACATACATACATACATACGTACGTATGTACATACATACATACATACATAAATACATACATACATACATACATACATACATACATACATACATACTACTACTACTACTACTACTACTACTACTACTACTACTACTACTACTACTACTACTACTACTACTACTACTACTACATACACATACATACATACATACCTTCGTACATACATACATACGTACATACATACGTACATACATACATACATACATACGTATGTACATACATACATACATACATACATACATAAATACATACATACATACATACATACATACATACATGCATACGTCCTACTACTACTACTACTACTACTACTGCTACTACTACTACTACTACTACTATACTACTACCATCACTATTACTACTACTGCTATTACTAGTAGTAACAATAATTAGTTAAAAATTTAATATTAAATTATTTGAAGTTTGTGACTTTAACTTTCCTTGCCGCGAGGGAGGAGGAGGGGGGGACGGATGACGGCTAGTCTACATTACGCACCTGCTCTGTCAGAAAAATATATATAAACTAACTTTTAAGTTATTAGTATGTTATTAATAATCAATTTCCATAATTTAAGATAGATTCATAACCGGTGCAGAGTCAGTTTGGCAATTAGGTTTGGCAGGACACAACTATTTTAAAATGACGTCGCCTCTTTCACAGTTTTATTAATAATAATAATATAAAAAGTAACCGTTACCTAACATTTTAATTTTGAATTTTTGAAAATAAAATACAATAAAATTATTATATTTTACAAAAGTAAAAAAAATTACTTGCATAAAAAACTGCAAGTATTTGTGTTACACTTGCAACTTGAAAGTGGCAAAAATACTCCTTCCGTAAACAATAGTTAACAGTTACCAAATATTCAAATTTTGAATTTTAAATTAAAATATCATGATAAATCATTATAGTATATCAATTTATTAATAAAATATATATAAATATGATTTTATGGAAAAAAAACCAGCAAGAACGAGTCGGGAAAGTGTGGGAGATAGACTGTAGACTACTGAGCCAGGTCAGTAACTGACCTTTTAACGGTTAGAAAATTTGAAAATTCAAAAAATTTCAAGAAAAGTGATTGAAATAATCAAAATCTACCCTACTATGATCTTTTATCTTTTCGATAAAATCATAGTATATCTGTCTGCTTCAAGTCTTTTTATCCTTCTACTCGTGACAGTAATAATATACCGGCTTGAAAAAAACAGTTAACCGTTACCCAACATTCAAATTTTGAATTTTTTTAGATAAAATAAAAAATCATTATAATGTATAAAAATAAAGAATACATGTATGATTTGGTGTGAAAAACCAAGCAAGAACTACTCAGGAGAGTGGGGGAGATAAACGGGAGATAGAAATCTGTGACCGACCGTTCATATGTAAGTTTTCTTCTGGGCGAGTGGTCGTTAGCATAATAAACATAGATCCTTTAAACTTTATCATATGAAAATTGTACCTTGAAAATTATAAGTAAAAATATTTAATTTAATGAAAGAATCATTGAAAAATAGTAAAAACTGACTTCAAACCAATCAAATTCCCGTCGCCCACCCTTTTTTCCCAACTAATTTTCACACCCCCCACCGGAAAAAACTGGCAACCTTGCCACCTGAAAAAATGGTGCCTGTGATGACCAAAAATCAGAGTCAGTTTTCATATGTTCCCTGTATGCTCTTCAATAAATTTTTATATAATATCTTTCTATGTATGCTTATAATTAAATGTACAAAGTTTTTTTACAAAAAGGTAACCTTAAGCCTGCAAACAAACCGGCCAAAGTCAGCAAAAGTAGGGCATAAGGCCCTCACTCAGAATTTTTTTGATTTAAATACAAGGCCGGCACAAGTACAGAAAGTGAAGGAAATTAAAGAGACTATTTAATAAAAACATTTTGTGCAGAAAGTGCAGAAAAAAATTGAAAATCTGTAAAGATCTCACCCACGATTTTTTTAGCGTGTCTGGAGCCCAGAACAGATCACCAACAACAGGGTTACAAAGAAAGGAGCAGTAGTTGAACATATACAAAACAAAGACCATGTGATTGTGAATAGATTCAGCACATAACATTCCAAGAAAAGCACACACAACACATATATGAGCGATACAGGACAGGTGCAAAAAAGGGCTTCTCTCAAGGAAGAACAACACATGCTACAGATAAGTTTACAACACACCATTTTGCAGACAGCATGGGCACAACGTTTGGAAACACTGTGCAAGGCCACGGGACGTGAAAGTATGCATGAGAAACACACACAAAAAAAACACAAAACCCTCTCTAGCCATGACTTTTACCAACCCCGCAAAAACCGTCAAATAAAAAAAAAACTAGTGCGGCCTTCACTTCAAAGGCTGCGTATGTCGATAGGCCTGTTTGGTCAAATATTTTTTGGAAATTTTTCTGGTTTCCTCTCCGGGAATTGGCATGGTCTTGTCAAATATTGCCGCAGAAATTCACGGGCCGGCGCCACCAAAATCATGTCGGAGGTCAAGTGCATCGCAGCAGGTAAATGTTCGAACCACATCGTTTCAAGCAAAAGCAAGCATGACACAAGTGTTTTCATCAGAAAGCTTGGGTTGTTCGCTTCTTGAAATCCTTATTTTCGACCGAAATTTTCACTTCTCAGGACATAGCAAGTATGGTGTTTTTAACTGAAAAATGCTGTTTGCATGATGCAGTCTGGCACTCATTTTTACGCACAAGTGCACAAATGAATTCGAATGTTACGTTGAGTTATCCTGCCAAAGGGTTTTTGCAGAGGAGTATGCAGAGGAGTACGGTGGAAAATGAAAACTAGGAAAACATAGGTTGAAAATTAGTTTGTCAAAATTCAGAACATACTCTGGAACACAGCTATACCTTTGATACACTGAAAAAAAAGTTACGACTACCCCTTCCCAATAAAAACATTGAATTCTGTGCAAACAGCACTTCAAAATCTTGAACATTGAATGAGTTTACTTGCTGCGAAGTTGATGGGGGCTCTAACGACCACGAGAACCTACATATGTTAACAGCTAGAAAATTCAAAAATTCGAAAAATTTCAACAAAAGTGATTGAAATAATGAAAATCTACCCTAGATGATCTTTTACATTTTCAATAAAATCAAAGTATATCTGTCTGCTTCAAGTCTTTTCATCCTTCTACTCGTGACAGTAATAATATACTTGAAAAAAACAGTTAACCGTTACCCAACATTCAAATTTTGAATTTTTTAGATAAAATCGAAAAAAATCATCATGATGTATAAAAATAAAGAATATATGTATGATTTGGTGTGAAAAACCAAGCAAGAACTAGTCAGGAGAGTGGAGGAGATAAACAGGAGATAGAAATCTGTGACCGACCGTTTAACGGCTAGAAAATTCAAAAATTCAAAAAAAAAATTCAACAAAATTTATTGATTATGTTTCAGCACATCATAATCTTTGATTTTTTCAATAAAACAAATGTTTTTTAATATTCATAAAAATCCAAACTTGTGTCGAAACTTGTTGTTTATCCTGTCACGTCACCGTCTTCCCCCAGCGCAAAGGCACAAAAGGTGCTAGCGTTACATCGCCCGCTCTTTCGAATGTCACGTCTCCTAAAGCACTACTTTCTCCTCCAGGACCGACTCAGTCGGAAAGGGAGGTTATAGTGATAGATGGCACGCCCCCGGCGGCGACATCGTCGTCAGGGACACAGGCGCGTCAGACCGCTACGCCTGTACCACTATCACAAGCTAGCTCCTCATCGTCCTCCTTGCCGCGATCACTTCCACCCTTAGTCCAGCAACCTCCTCTACCAGGATCGCCACAATTTTGGACACAGGGATCACAGCGATCATTAGGGTTTTCTCTCATGTCTTGCCGCTATGGATCAATCTCCCCTAGCGCAGCTCGAACCTTCCCACAAGGAGATTCGAATCTGACTAACCTTCAGCTCATAGCGGTCCGAGGCCGCGCTATAACGGATACTGGCATGAGACAACTCGACCAGGGAAGACCTACAACTCCACGGAAGGCGGGTCTATCAACCCCGGGTCGAAATAGCATCACGCACCCAGTAGGACCACGCATGGTTACTCGCACACACGTCGGGTTCGAGAGAGATATGCACCGTCAAGGCAAGAGCATACCAGCTGTCCCGCAAGTAGGAGGTGCGGTTTTGAAGGACGTTTATAGTGACAGGAAGTCACTGTTCATTATTCAAAACCCGATCGTCCGCCTCCGCCCCTATTGGGAAGATTTCGTCCAATTCGGTCAGCACTTTAAATGCAACCATCGTTGTTACTATTACCTGCCTTACCTCATCCGGGTCCCTGGGATCTACGAGGACCCGTCTTTTGACGATCCAGGCAATATCACGATAGTGCGACACCGACTCGAGATCCGCGAGGACGGTGGGTATCAAATCCCGCTTCATGGCGGCAACATACATCCAGATCGGTGCTTCTCACAGCTCCGTCAGTTGACAAGATGAGGACATGCACCAACATAGTTACGTAGCCACGCGCTTATACACAAGCCAACTGATTAGATCAGTAGCGTACGTAGCCCCTAGAGTCCAACAGGCTAAGGCGTGGGCCCGGATATCCCTACGCCAGTTGCCAGAAATCATGGCACAAGTCAACCAAAGAGACAGTATATTCTTCGACAACAGGGGATATATCGCGCTTATATTGGCCCAGGTTACATCGACTGTCAAGTCGTTCATACCTTTGCAGGTGTCACTATGAAAACCATGAACGTCTACCATCAGGAGCGTGGCACGGGCCTTTCCCAGCCCGAGGATGTCCTCCTGTCGGAATGCATCGCTTTTGTTCCTTGCTTGCAAGGACCAGCCCCCATACAAACCAACCCTCAGGATGATTGGATGTGCATCGATAAACGCACCGAAGTGGATGCGCATCACGATCGCTTTCACAAAAGCCCTGCGGTAACCAACCGCTGCAACATCCCGTTCGTCGAAACGAACCGTACCCCGAAGCATATCAGTAATCTGCTGAACGGTCTCCCTCTCAAGTTGGTATTGCCGGCCATGGTTATGAATCGGACCCCACTGACGATGTTTGACCATCCGCCGGTTTGGGGACGATCCAGAGCTAAATTAGCCTCAATTCTGGCTTTTGGGTTCGACCAGGAAGACCCGATATCCGATACCCTGCTTTTCAGGCATTACATATCATACTCGCACGAACGACCATATGGTTTCATGGGCCACCTATCAGGACTCTTCCCGGGACATGGGGGACAGAGTGTGTCTCAGCAGATTATGAACCACGTAGTCCCATTTCCATGGTCTCACACTGTATCGGTGGAACCGGTACAATCAAGGGGGAGCATAGGACGGCATGATGAAGACTATCTCGGCTGCCCTATTTTCGTACGATACCATTTTGCCTTTGAGCACTTATGGTAGTGGTTTGCATGTCTCTACTATCTTTTTCGTCTACCATATGCATCGAATTCTGCCATAAGATACTGCACACACCCACATGATATCAAGCGGCCTATCGGATTTTCGCGCCCGACTTTCTCCTTTTTCGCGGATCTGCCGGCGAACTATTTCGCAAACATGGACATGCCAATTTGTTCTACGGATAAATATCATCCCATCCTCCCGACAGACCAGTGGGATGTAAGTCCCAATGGAGGCATACTCGCGCGCCTCTTCACTGATAGCCCGGACAGAGAAATACTGGAGCAAAAGCTGAACCTGTTAAATCAACCTTCCTTATTTATGGAAGCGCGATGGACCAGGGGTATAGACACTTTAGCCCCGGTACAGGACTATCTTCTTCAGAACCTGCCTTCGTCGGCACACGACCAGAAGTGGTACTGTACAACCATAGCGAATGTCCCCTTTTTCATACAGGTGCAGACAGAGGTGCGGGCACTGCAGCATATGCTCAACGTGCCGGCTTACGAGGAAACCCAGGTCGTAGTGCACCCAAGCACGTATTCACCTTGTCTTGCAGACATCTTGAATCCGTATTCGAGGGCACTGCGGGCCAAGGGTTACCCCTACGGTGTCCCATCCATACAGGACGAAATGGATATCAAGGAAACGATACCAAACATCGTGCGCCTCGATCTCGCCTCGATCTCGCCTCGATCTCGCCTCGACCTACCTTGGCACTCGGGTAGACCTCCGGGATCCACGTGATATAGCGGCCTATCTAAACCTCCCGCTAGTCCCCGTTGATCCTGGTTGGGAGTCAGTCTCTTCCTGGAACACATATTGCAGTCTTGAGTTTGCGATGGTCCAAAACGTCATCCTTCCCCAGGACGCGGACAGTTTTTCCACGAACGGGCAACTTCCCCCCGCTCCGGTGACTGGAAGGCAGGAGACGACCTATCCAGTCATCAGGCTCTCCAAGAATTTGGACCACCGATGGAAACTCAGAGCTCGGCAGGATCCCACCCCTTCGCCCTTTTCACCGGCTGCCCCCCACATCATTATCGCAAGCACCATCGACATACTTGTCATCATCGCCACCATCGTCATCATCGTCATCATCGTCATCATCGTCTTCATCTTCCTCACAGGGTCCTCCCACACTTCCTTCCACGGTGTCAGCCGTGGAAGGAGCGCATGCTATACGATTTACAATCACAGGTCCTAGATCTCATAGCCGATGTCACGTCTCTGGGGATTTCAGATCCCTTCCTCACGCGTCTCCCGGAGTCATCTGGAGGAAGGGTTTCCGTCTGACCGCATCTCCCCCTCTCCGCGCATTTCATCCCGCTCGAATCCACGCGGCCTCTCACCGCTGATTCGAGATCACAGCGGCGATTGGAATACAGTAGAGCGCGTGATGAAGAAGAGGAAGAGAAAGAGGAATACGAACGTCAAGGACGTTGCGGCAAGGATGAAAGAGAAGACTCTCCGCCCGCCGACGAAGACGCGGATACAGGCAGAGGTCGTTCCAGCAAGCGGATATGCAGGAAATACAAAAAGCCCAAGACCAGCTGCCAGCCCGACCAACGACGACGACGCAGTCACGACGACGACTACAAAGACGGTTCCTCATCCTCCTCTTCCTCATCTTCTTCTTCTTCATATTCGTCCTCCAGCTCTGCTCCAGCCCCGAGCGCAACATCGGGTAGCCGGACGACAGATAAGCAGGAGAAAATGGAGGATAAGAATAAGAACAAGGAGCGGAGTAAACGAGGCAGCTGCGGCAAAGCCCATAAGGTACATACATGGCACTATCATGAAGGTACGTACAAGGTAGACGGTACCTTCGGACTGTGTCACAAGGTGAACACAAGCCCATACGCTCTCAACACCAAGCACAACAGCAGCGTATGCGACAGGCCATGATCCATGGCTGGAAAAATCCGGTCCAGAGATGGACTACGGGTATTCCGGCTCGGAGAAATGTATCCCGAAGCACACTGCCAAGGCGCGGTCCGAGACGTGTGCGGAGCGAGCCTAGCCTGCCCAGACCGGCTCACAGCCGAACCCAAAACTTAGTTTCGGAAACGCGCAGCAATGTGTATGCACCACGCGCAACCAATCTCCGGCAATTAAACACGAAACGTGTACCATCCCACTCGATGCTTATGCTTCGAACATTGGCTGCCGGATTAAATTTTTTGCAGAAATTTCAACGTTATTGGAACTTTGTCCTAACATATCATAAATCATTACTGTATGAATAGTAGATGATAAATACACAATTTTTTTAAAAATTCAAACCCTCAAACAGGGAAAACGTTTAACGGTTGGATTTTGTGACTGAGCAAAAATCATCCGCGCTCTAAATCGAAGTGTAGGAAAGTGATTTTCAAGTTACGTGGTTTTTTCACACAAAATCATAAGTGTATTGTAGTAAATGATAAATTATATCATGGAATTTCTTTTGAAAGTTTTTTGAAATTCAAGTAGGGAAACTGTTAACGGTTGGATATTGTGACTGTGAGCAAAGATCATCCGCGCTCTAAGTCGAAATGTAGGAAAATCACTTTTGCGTGGCTTTTCACGCAAAATCATCAGTTTATTGTAGTAGATGATAAATGTATAATTTCTTTTGAAAAATTTGAAACTTCAAATAGGAAAACGGTTCTAGTAACGGTTGGATTTTGTGACTGAGCAAAAATCATCCTCGCTCTAAGTCAAAGTGTAGGAAAATTATTTTTACGTGGTTTTTTCACACAAAATAATCAGTTTGTTTTTAAACATTAATATATTAAAATTTAATATTTAAGTTTTCAAATTCAAAAATTTGAATAGTATAACGGTGTAAGTCATATGTCAACAGGCTCAGGTGACTGCGCGGCTCAGCTATTATTGTAGGAAAATGACTCCATTCTAACGTGTTTTTTTCAATTAAAATCACAGGTTAATCTATTGCTACTAGATAATAATACAATGGTTTAATTATTTAACTAAAATTCACATTCAAAATTCAAACTGTATAATAATGGTTTAATTATTTAACTAAACTTCACATTCAAAATTCACACTGTTAAGATTCAACCCCCCCCCCCCCCTTTCTCTCTCCCTCCCTCACACAAGAGAGAAGACTCTGAGAGAGAGAGGGGGGGGGGAGGGAGGGAGAGAGGAGGAGAGAGAGAGTGAGGGAGAGAGAAAGAGAGTGAGGGAGGGAGAGAGTGTGTGTGTGTGAGGGAGGGAGAGCTCTCTCTCTCTCTCTATCTGTATCTGTATCAGATTCTGCATTTCTCTCTCTCTCTTTCTTTCTTTCTCCTTCTGCTCCTCTTTCTCTCAATCTCTCAATTCCCCCCGCCCCCCGCCCCCTCTCTCTCTCTCCCTCTCTCTCATTCACTCTATTTTTCTCGCTCACTCTCTCCCTCATTTCTCTCTCCCCTTCTCTCTCTCTCTCTCTCTCTCAATCTCTTTCCTCTTTCATAATTACAAAACACTGACATATGTCATCCGTACTCACAAGACAGTCTTTTTCTATTCACATTTGTTCCTAGTAGTAGTAGTAGTAGTAGTAGTAGTAGTAGTAGTAGTAGTAGTAGTAGTAGAGGATGACAGGATGAGTAGTAGTAGTAGGTAAGAGGAGCAATATTGGGGGTGTTGGGATTAGTAATAGGAGTAAAAGTAGTAGGAGTTGCAGTAGTAGTAGTAGTAGTAGTAGTAGTAGTAGTAGTAGTAGTAGTAGTAGTAGTAGTAGTAGTAGTAGTAGTAGTAGTACCTGCGATATCACATCTGATGTCTTACCTACATGCATCTCTGATCACCATCCCATCTATGCTATCTTTCACACCCCAATCACACATAAGAAAAATAATAATAAAATCCTAAGAAATAAGAGATATGAAGACAAGAAGGAAATAATAACAGAAGAAATAATTTATGAACTTAAGCAAGTTCTTGACCCAGAACTAAATAACGATACTCCTAATAATTATATAAATAAAATACATACAGCTATTAAGGCAGTGGTAGAAAAATATGAAAAGCGTGTAAAGAAACGAAAATGGAAACCATGGTGCAATAATGAAATTAGAGCCATGATTAAGAAACAAAGAGAACTGTATGAAATAAAAATAGCATGCCCAGTTAAAAGTAATAGAACTAAGTATAATAAGCATAGAAATAAAACTAATAGAGAGATTAAGAAAGCTAAGAAAGCATACATGACTACCTTAATGGAAAAACTAAGTCACGATCCAAAAAAACGTATGAATGCGTTGAGAAAGCTGATCCCACAGACACAAGGTCTGAAGACCTCGCCCACCCAACTCCGCGTAGATGATAAGGTAATCACCGACCCCAAAGGTATTGCCAATGCACTCAACAGACACTACACGACGGTCGGCTCCAAGGTCAGTGCCCACATCACCCAAGAACATAAAGTCAGAGAAGAGGAAATAGACCTAACGCAGAGAAAACTGCCTCCCTTTACACTCAAACGCATTTTGCAGGATGATGTAGTTGATACACTGAAAGCAATTAACAGAAACAAAGCAGAAGATATAAACAAAATAAAACCAGCCATCATGCAAGACCTTACAAAGTACATTGCCCCGATATTAACAACGCTCTTTAATAAAGCTATAGAACATAACCAATACCCTGATGCACTAAAAATAACTAAAGTTATTGAAATATATAAAGCTAAAGATAGAACGCTGCCTGAGAATTACAGACCTATCTCGCTACTGCCGATTATTGCTAAGGTCTTTGACACTATACTCAACAAGCAACTGATGGCCCACCTTACCAGGTACGACATCCTCTCCCGAACTCAATACGCCTTCCGACCACACTCGAACACAACAATCACTACACAAACCATCTTAAATCACATCCAAAACCTCAAAGGCCCAGGAAGGTATGTACTTGCTCTATTTATTGACCTATCGAAAGCCTATGACACTATAGATCATGAAACACTGATCCATAAACTACGAAATAATATAAATTTTAGCGATAACACCACTACCTTTTTTAAATCATACCTCACAAAACGATACCAAACAGTATTTACCCAATATGCTCGTTCTTATCCACGCAAGATCACACATGGGATCCCGCAAGGTAGCACACTCTCAACAACGCTCTTCATTCTATACATCAATGATATTATACTTTCACTAACACACGGGACAGTCTTTGCATACGCAGATGACACCACACTTATCATTGCTGCTAAGAATAAAGAACAACTCCAAGAGCAAGCACAAACTGATACAACGAACCTTGTCAACTATTTCTACAGACATAACCTAGTACCCAACCCCACCAAAACCACCTACACTATCTTCCACAAGCACGAACAGAAGGTGCAGCTCGACTTGACTATCGACGGCAAGAGGCTCCAACAAGAACGAAAGGTAAAAGTATTAGGTACAATCATCCAAAGCAACCTGTCCTTCCGTGAACATATACAATCTATTATATTCTGCCTTCAACCATTCGTCCAAATGTTTCGTTATGTGAACAGCCTACTTCCCACTCACATCCTCCTCCAACTTTACTATGCACATGTATACCCCCTACTTATGTATGGTATCTCTATATGGGGATCTGATGACTACAACACCATTATACATCCACTCATTATCATCCAAAAACGTATAGTCCGTCTGATATGTCTCAAATCATGGAGAACACCTACCAAGCCTCTTTTTGCCAAACTACGCTTACTCAACATACTTAACATGTATAAGTACAGCGTATGCATGGATGCACACTCCCTTATTTACCCAGCCTTCAAGGCTTTCCTTCCCCTTCACTACAACAATATCCGACCAATCACAGCTGTTCATAACTACAACACTAGGCGGTCATCAAAGAAACACATGTACAACGACTCAACGACGGGTCAATACAGCAGAGCAGCACAAGCACAATGGGATAAGCTGCCAGAGCACCTAAGAGATATCTCATACAAAGTAGAATTCAAAAAGGAACTCAAAGCATATCTCTTGAGGATGCAAGAATCCTGACACTGCCTACGGGCCTAAAGAGGGCGTTGGACACCTCATCATCAGATGATACCTGAGTGTGGGACAAGTTCAGCGTTGATCACATCCTAAGCCGGAGTGTGGTTGGCCAAACCCCCTTGGGGAGTCACCTCGTGTCTACCAGCTTTTGCGAGTGCCACCGTTATATATAGTACTGAGTGAGAATATAACACTTTCAACATATATATATAAATATATAATATTATATTATATATATTTATGTATATATATAATATATAGTACTGAGTGAGAATATAACTCTTTCAACATATATATATTATATTATTATATATATTTCCGTTTTTTTTTTTTTTTTTTTTTTTTTTTCTTTTTCGTTCCTCACTGAACTAGAACTTTACTTTGACTTCATAAAAGATTAATCTAATATATATATATATATATATATAAATACATATATATATATATATATATTAATATATATATACATATATATATATTTGTTAATTCCATATATATTTATTATTATTGTTATTACTATTTTATTATTATTATATTATTATTATTATTATTATTATTTTATTTTATTTTAATATTTTTCATCTTAGTCATTTTATTTTAATACTTTAATATTTTGATAATTTCTCATTACCTTAATAACTTGAGACGTAGGTCACCATCTAGTTAAATCAATAGCTCTTGAGCTAACGATTTGTATGGATCGACCAGAGGTTAAATTGTTAACTTCATTAAACCGAAGGCCTAGGCCTAGTCGTAGTAGTAGTAGTAGTTCTCCTACTCTTCCTACTAAACTACTAGTACTCCTACTCGTACTCCCTCCTATTCCGGGATCCGGATCCCACCCCCCCCCCCCACCCTCCACCCCTACCACTACTACTTTTACTTACTTACTTACTTACTTACTTACTTACTACTACTACTACGACTACTACTACTACTACTACTAGGATGAGCCTCAGGAGTAGTAGTAGTACTGTAGGAGATCTTGTATGAGTTGTAACAGTTACTGTAGAAGGAGAGGGGGGGGGGGGAAAAAAGGACGAGGACAGGGGGGGGGTTTCTAAGGCTCCCCCGCCCCCTGTCCTTTTGAATTTCCATATCGTTTGCCATTTTTGACATAGTCGTTCATATAAAAGAGATAACAGCATAAATCCTTATTTTTTACACGGGTAGTATAGGGGGCCACTTCGGCACAAAAGTCACGCCCCCGCCACCAGAGACGCCAAAGCAAAAAGGAAATTGAGCCCGCGACCAAAAACAAAAGTAAAATAGAATTCATCAGCCAGTACTTCAGCTCCCTCAAAAAACACGAAAGCGTGCGTTGATGCTTTGCGTGCTTTCTTGATTTTTGCTTTTTTTCTCTGTCGTTAGTTTCAGTTTTTAGCACTACAAGAAATCAAGACACACATTTTCTACAAATCAAATACTACCTTTTTCCTTTTGTATCGTTTGGTTTCGATTATGTTTTACATTTATAAAATAATATTACATATATATAAGATGTCAAACAAGCAGAATAACGATATGTCATTATTCATACAAGCTGATAACGAATTGAAAGAAAAATACAATAGATATTTTCCCGAAGCACAAGCTGACGACCTTTCAATTGAACTATATACGAGAAAAGACCTCATTGAACGATACAGAAAAGCGAATGACTTTTGGGATAAACAAGTTCAGGAAATAGCAAATAAACCGAACAAATCAAAAAAAGAATTATATAAGATGACTATTTGTATTGAAGCAAAAAAACAATTAAATGTTAGAATGGCCTTACATAATATTAAATAATTATTTACATTTATAAAAATAATATTACATATATATACATCTACCGACATAGGAGGTAAGACATGCCACGACCAAAGATATATGAAGGAGACGAAAGGAGAAAAAGGAATAATGAGAAAGCTCTCGCCTACTATTACCGTAATAAAGACCGCCTAAACGAAGAACGGCGAGCCAAAGCACAGAAGTTAATACAATATACACAAGATATAGAAGAATACAAAAAGAAGATACAGGAGTTAGAAGAGCGACTTACTCAGTCAAATTAATCAATAATTTTTTTTTGTAAAGTATTTTACATCTAAAGATATAATATATATATATGTAAAGCATTAATTAATTATTTTTCGAAAAATTTATCCCGCCTATCTATATACAATGGACCAATACCAACCAGAACTATTTCCGCTCTACCAAATTGAGCGACGAGGCGACTACATCAGGTCAAGAGGCAAAAGAAGATGGTATCGCATTACCACTCCAACCGCACTACGGATTATAAACAGATTAACAGGTGGCCGCCCCGAACTAGTCGGCAGACAAGGCTCACTCATTATACCATATGCTCCAGGATGGGAAGCTCGTCTCCAAGAGCTAAATCCAAATACAAGCTATCTCGTTCATCTGGATTATGAAGGATATCATGGACCAGTCAGAGGAATATACAGAGCTAACGAATTGAAGCGGTCAATTAATGCCGTTAGAAACTTTGTAGAACGGCAAGCAAGATTTTACGAACAAAGAGAAGACAAAGACCTTAAAGTCATTACTATTGACCAAGTTAATCCGCAAAATAATGCTGTCATACCAATGGCACAGGGCGAAATAAACTGTGTGCTGGAATGTATTATGAAAGACTTTCCAAACCCCAACAATAGAAAACGAAAGCGAGACCATATTATAATAGACCGCTTTAAGGATATCAAATACGCGACAGAAAAAGACATTGACGAAATGGAAGACTTCATCCGATGTAGGATTTATGTATTTGATGGTATGAATATATTATGGCGAGCATCTACTAAGGAATATCCAAAACAGATAATAATCAGATGTAGCGATTATCATGCCACATTAATACAAGGAAAACAAAAAGACGTTTGTATCCAACACATTAAATCTATTGAACTATTATACGATATTAACGAAAACATACCAGAGCCACGACCCCAATATGCTACTAACCACGAAGCAAGTAATGTGAAACTATCTACGAACCAATACGAGAACAAATGGGTATCGCAGGAAGAACTGAACAATATCCAAACCAAACTCGAATTAGAACATAAGGAGTGTTATTTAATGATGGACCAATCTGGAAACGTTGTAGGAATAGTAGATAAAGAAAACAAGCTAAACTATAAATGCTCAGACCGCTTCAAACATGCTTCATTCGTTCCTAAAGATACATCGGCCTGGTCATTGCCATCATACTTCAAACAATTATTTATAGAGTGCCTTATAGAAAAACATAAGCCTAAGTTCCATACACAAATTACGGAGCCCAACATACTAAGGCACGTGAAATCTGGCCAAATACCATTTCATCATATCTTTAAGCATCACACCAAAAACCCGAGCAAGATACACCAGATTGATATGGTCAAAGCTTATACAAATGCTTCGTTAGGTAATATGGGCGAAATGTCGTCATACTTCAATGAATATCCAACGGCGCCTCGCAACATACTTAACATAAACCAAAATATGACGCAAGAATACTACGATATGGTCAAACCTCTACACGGTTATGTGGTTTTTGATTATGACCAGACGCACCTTACAGTGCCAACGTTCTTCAACGGCTACACCACAAAGGGAACGCAATGCCAACCAATCCCCGCATTGCTATATATGTTTGACCAAGGAGTTAAGATATTTATTAAGAGGCTCTATGTAGCAGACGACCACTTCAACCCCTTCAAAACCTTCTCAGACCTTACATTAAATATGGAAGATTATTACTGCGATAAGCCTGGATACGAACAAAACACCTTAGCCAAAGCAACCAACTTACTGGTAGGCACTCTGAACACTAACATACACCGCACTCAGCAAGTCTCTACTATTTCAAAATCATACAACGAGCGAATACATTTTATGATGAAAGAAAAAGGGTATAGGTTATTGTTCCTGAAACGAGTTCCATACGACAAAAGTAAGTATGCCGAAATGAAGGACGACCTGTTACCAGAGCGAATGATTTACACATACCAAGACACAAACCCAACAGACAACATATTTCAAATGTCTCATTTAACTGGCTATGTGCTAGCATACCAAAAGATAGTTCTTCATAACCAAATGTTAAAGCTTGTAAATACTGGGCGAACTTTACTATATTCTAATACAGACAGTATCGCATACGAAGGCGAATATATGAAAACAGGAAGAGAATTTCGTCCCGAGGTTTTAGAACAGGATGAGTTCATAGCACCGCAGCTTAATATGACTTGTTTCGTTTCCTACATAAATGGCGAACCGCAGATAACATACCAGCGATATAGCGGTTTCAAAGACGTAAATTTTTTATTTCCAGCTATGGTTTGGTCTCCTGTTAGTTTAACGACGGCTGTATCAAGAACAGAGACATCAATGCCATCAACAAGATTAACATTTGTTATATTAAACCCTCCCATATTTAATCCGGCCGTCATGCTTGCGGTGCCGTCAAGTCGCAGAAAAGGTGAAGCCGTGTTCCTCCATTGTCCTGTTGAATAAATAAGTAATTGGTTGTCTGCCGGTGTTGTTATCACTACATCACTTAAAGCATCTATTGACTTATTCCCTAGTCTATTATCAAAGTCTGAATTCGCTCTCGCTGACGTATAGTATAGATTGGTTCCCTCGGCTAAGTTGGTAGTTGTTTTAGTTGATAATTGACTATCAAATCTCGCATTGGTGTAATATAGATTTGTTCCCTCTGCTAAGTTTGTAGTTGTTTTGATAGAAAGTCTATTATCAAAGTCTGAATTCGCCCTTGCTGTCGTATAGTAAAGGTTTGTTCCCTCTGCTAAGTTTGTAGTTGTTTTAGTGGCTAATTGACTATCAAATCTTGCGGTAGTGTAATATAAATTGGTTCCTTCTTTTAAGTCCGTAGTTGATTTGTTTGAAAATCTTGTGTCAAACCTTCCATCAGTATAGTAAAGATTAGTCCCCTCAGCTAAGTTTGTTGTTGTTTTAGTGGCTAATTGACTATCAAATCTTGCTGTCGTATAGTATAAATTGGCGCCTTCTTTTAAGTCCGAGGTTGATTTTAAAGCGAGACGTGTGTCAAAGCGGTTATCAGTCCAATAATAATTAACCCCTTCCTTTAAGTCTGTTGTTGATTTTAAAGCCAGTCTAGCGTCAAATCGAGCATCGGTATAATATAGATTTATAGGGTCGGCATCTTCTGGCACTCTATCTGTATTAAGGCCGATAATATTAGTGTTCGTTAAGTCTAAGTTAAGTATATTTAGACTATCGACGGCTAGCTCATTAAGGCCTAATAAACTTTTGAATTGCGACATTTGTATATTTGTTAAGAAATTGTTTATTAATAAAAACTAAATAATATTATTTTGTATGATAATATAAACAAGTTATAAAATGCCGAGAGGTAATAGAGAGGTTGCTATGAAAAATCTTGAAAAGGGGTGGGAGGCGAAGAAGAAACAGGCTAAGCAGAGAAAGGTTGAGAGGGCGAGGGAATTACTAGCGGAGGAAGAGGCGAAGAATGTGAAAGAAATGAATGAAGACGAAAAGATGGAACACATTATTAAGAAGCAGTTGGCGAAGGATATGATAGACGGCAGAGATGGTGAGCCGATCGAGGAAAGCAGTGAAAGCGATGAAGAGGTCGAACAGGACTTTGTCGATATCGTTGCCAGACGGGTTGCTGGTATGAAACTTAAGACTAAGCAAAAGAAGACTAAGAAAGCGGTAAAAAAGAAACTGCCTGAAGTGGAAGAGAGCGAGGATAGCGAAAGCGAAAGCGAGGAAGAGCCTCAGCCGAAGAAAGGGGGGAAAAAGGCCGGCCGTGTTAATGTCAATGTTTATGCGGGACAACCGGAGAAGTCAAAAAAAGAAAGTAATGATATTTCAAAAATGTTTTTAAAGTTTTGAATTTTAATTCCATTTATCATTTTTAAAACTCTTAATTCTCTGACTAATCTTTCGTCTAAATGTAGGAATATAAAGATTAGCTACAAACCGTATATCTGGAATATCACCCGCATCGCCGCCTTCTCTTTTAAGCTTTCTTACTTCGTCTTGTATGTGATCAACTTTTCTTTTAAACTCATACTGTAAATCGTCAATTGTTTTCTTTGTCGCTAACATTGTATCTTTTCTTATTTTTTTGTATGCTGGAACTGTACCAGCCAATCTATCCAGGTCTCCAACGAGACGCTCGATGTTAAATGCTCTTGTTGGTTTGCTCACTTTTATAGTTGGCGGTTCAACTAATTTTTTTATTGGTGGAGGAATTGGTGCTTTTGGTAGTGGAGGTCGTGCTTTATTAACATTTACCATGTTGGCTTTGATATTAGTTTCTTTTTTACCTGGTGCTTTAAACTTCGGCGGAGGTTTTGGTGTAGTTTTCTTGAATTTCTTCTTTTGCGCTTCTGTTAAATTAACTCCATAATGTTCTACTAGTTTAATCAACTGCGCTTTCTTTAGTTTGCTTATTGCTGGACATTTTTGCCTCTTAGCTTCCCCCAGTTTTTTTCTGATAACTTTTACCGTCGGCATTTTATATAAATATGAAAAAAATAATTAATAAGATAAAAAATTTACCGCTCGATGTTCGCTTACACATTATGGACTATCTATATAATCATCGTGAGTATGACTTCAATAGTTGCTATGTGTGTGGATTAACTCTGTGTTTAGCGAACCGCCAGATTACAGCCGTTGATGACAGTTTTGACAGATTTTATACTTATGAGTTTTGTTCTAATTATTGTTTTGAACTTGAAAAAAAAGAACGATTAATATATAAGGATACAGCGTTAGGTGTCATTAAGTATTAGGAGGTGTGATGGACGACCATATACAAGAACTGAAAGAGCAACAGGCACTAGAACTACATTTTCAGAAAAAACAAACTAAGAAATGGAATACGATATGGGCTGATAAACCGTTGAAACAAGTGTTCGTAGATTTGGCGGATATGTCTAAGTTAAAAGATAAACCAGGTAATAAAAAATATGCCTTTATGTTGGTTTGGATTGACACGAATAGTAGGTTTTTAGAAGTTAGACCGCTAAAAAATAAAACTGCGAATGAAGTATATACTGGTTTAAAATCTATTCCATATATTCCAGAAATCATTACAACAGACAGCGGAGGAGAATACAAAGGAGCAGTTAATAAATATTTTGATGAACATAACATTGAACACAGAACAGTTGAAGTAGGAGACCACCGGGCTCTTGCTATCGTTGACAGTATTATACGGACTATTAGGAGGTGGCTTGACATACTATTTGAAACCAATGGGAACTTTGACTGGGTCTCATACATTGACGATATGGTCAAAGCTTACAATAATCGTTTTCATCCAACAATCAAAGCTAGACCAATCGATGTATTAAATGGAAAAGCTAATAATAAACAAAAAATTGAAAGAGATGAAAGTATTAACGAATTTGAACCGGGCGATAAGGTAAGACGGGAAGTTCAACGAAATCTATTTTCAAAAGGCGGACGAACTTGGTCAAAGCAGATATATACGGTTTTGGGTAGAAACGGATTTAAGATTGTGTTATCCAATAAAGAACTAGTTAGCCCCCGTGAGTTATTAAAGACTAAGTTTGAAAAACCAGTTGATGATGAACAGCAAATTAACGAACAAGTTCAAGAGATAACGAAGGAGAAGAAAATAAAGCAACAGTTAAAAAAAGAAGACATACAACCAGAAAACATAATCGAAACCAAACGATACAAAAAGAAAAAGGTAGTATTTGATTTGTAGAAAATGTGTGTCTTGATTTCTTGTAGTGCTAAAAACTGAAACTAACGACAGAGAAAAAAAGCAAAAATCAAGAAAGCACGCAAAGCATCAACGCACGCTTTCGTGTTTTTTGAGGGAGCTGAAGTACTGGCTGATGAATTCTATTTTACTTTTGTTTTTGGTCGCGGGCTCAATTTCCTTTTTGCTTTGGCGTCTCTGGTGGCGGGGGCGTGACTTTTGTGCCGAAGTGGCCCCCTATACTACCCGTGTAAAAAATAAGGATTTATGCTGTTATCTCTTTTATATGAACGACTATGTCAAAAATGGCAAACGATATGGAAATTCAAAAGGACAGGGGGCGGGGGAGCCTTAGAAACCCCCCCCTGTCCTCGTCCTTTTTTGGGGGGGGCGGGACTGAATCATTAAAACAAAACACGTCCAAAGTCACAAATGAAATAAAAGAGAGAGCAACATAAGAACCTGTTTGCAAACCAAGCAACACAAAGAAAAAATAACATAGGGGCGTAGGCAGATACTCTGTCACTAGTTCTGGCATTGATTGGTAGTTTTGAAATGAGGGGGGAAGCATGCCTACCTGCAGACGAAGCTTTGCTCAGGTCTTTGCTCAACGTTTGCTCACGTTTTTGCTCAAAAACTTCCACATAATAACCTGTTTGCAAACCAAGCAACACAAAGAAAAAAATAAGTTCAGTGCGTAGGCAGAGACTCTGGCAATCGATTGTTAGTTTTGAATGAAAGGGCAAGCATGTAGACGTGCAGACGAAGCTTTGCTCACGTCTTTGCTCACGTTTTTGCTCAAAAAAAACCGCCGCCGACATTGGACCAGCCTGTTCATCACCGCAAAATCAGAGAGAAATCAAAGAAGGAGAATTTTTGGGGTATTTTTGCTTAGGTTTGCTCAAACTTTTGGTTTGTACTTGGCGATTCCAGTAGCTCCAGGTACGCTGGCTTCTTGTCGTATTCACCTGTGTTTGTGTAGCATTCCCTGCTTATTAGAACAGCAGACATCCAGGTTGTCTCGTTTCAGAGAGTAGAGACAGTGAGGGAGGAAGCGAAGAGACACTGAGGGAGGGAGAGTGGAGGGAGAGTGGAGGGAGAGTGGAGGGAGAGTGAGGGAGGCGAGTGTGTGAGGAAGAGAGAGAAATCGAGGAAGGCGTGAGGGAGGGAAAGAGTGGAGGGAGGGAGAGCAAGTGAGAGAGAGTGTGTGTGTGTGTGTGTAGGAGAGAAGTGAGAGAGTGGGAGAAGAGTGTGAGAGAGAGAGAGAGAGAGAGAAAGAGAGAGAGAGATCGAGGAGAGAGATCGAGAGAAAGAGGAAGAGAGAGAGAGAAAGAGGAAGAGAGAGAGAAAGAGGAAGAGAAAGCGAGAGAAAGAAAGAGGAAGAGACTACTACTACTACTACTACTACTACTACTACTACTACTACTACTACTACTACTACTACTACTACTACTAGGCCTAGGCCTTCGGTTTAATTAAGTTAACAATTTAACCTCTGGTCGATCCATACAAATCGTTAGCTCAAGAGCTATTGATTTAACTAGATGGTGACCTACGTCTCAAGTTATTAAAGGTAATGAGAAATTATTAAAATATTAAAGTATTAAAACTACTACTACTACTACTACTACTACTACTACTACTACTACTACTACTACTACTGCTACTACTACTACTACTACTACTACTACTACTACTACTAATACTCTCTCTCTCTTTCTCTCTCTTTAGTAGTAGTAGTAGTAGTAGTAGTAGTAGTAGTAGTAGTAGTAGTAGTAGCAGCAGCAGCAGCAACAGCAGCAACAGCAGCAGCAGCAGCAGTAGTAGTAGTAGTAGTAGTAGTAGTAGTAGTAGTAGTAGTAGTAGTGGCAGCAGCAGTAGCAGCAGTAGAGGATGACAGGATGAGCAGTGGTAGTAGTTGGAGGAGTAGGAGTAATAGTTAAGGGGGGGGGGCGGGTTTGTTGGGATTAGTAATAGGAGTAGTAGTAGTAGTAGTAGTAGTAGTAGTAGTGGTGGTGGTAGTAGTAGTAGTAGTAGTAGTAGTAGTAGAAGCGGTAGTAGTAGTAGTAGAAGCAGTAGTAGTAGTAGTTGTAGTAGTAGTAGTAGTAGTTGTAGTAGTAGTAGCAGTAGTAGTAGTAGTTACTGTAGCAGTAAGTAAGTAAGTAAGAAAAGTAGTAGTGGTAGGGGTGGAGGGTGGGGGTTGGGTTAAGATCCGGATCCCGGAGTAGGAGGGATTAGGAGTAGGAGTACTAGTTTAGTAGGAAGAGTAGGAGGAGGAAGAGCTCTCTCTCTCTCTATCTCTCTATCTCTGTGTGTGTGTCTCTCTCTCTTTCTCTCTCTCTCTCACACACACACTCGATCTCTCTCTCTCTCTCTCTCACACACACACACACTCGCTCTCTGTCTCTCTCTCCCTCTCTCTCTCTCTCCTTCCCTCACTCTCTCTCCCTCACTTCCTCCTCCCTCCCTCCCTTTCCCCCCCCCCCCTTCTCTATCTCTCTCTTTCTGTTTCTCTCTTGTGCGAGGGAGGGAGAGAGAGAGAGGGGGGTGGGGTGTTGAATCTTCAACCGTTATTAACTTTAAAAAATTGAGTTTGTATTTTGAATTTGAAGTTTTGTATTAAATAATCAAACCAATGTATTACTATCTAGTAACAATAGATTAGCCTGTGAGTTTAATTGAAAAAGCACGCTAGACTCATTTTCCTATAGCCGCGCAGTCACAGTGAGCCTGTTGACGTATGACTTAGACCGTTATACTATTCAAATTTTTGAATTTGAATACTTAAATATTAAATTTTTATATATTATTGTTTAACTTCAAATAATAAACTAATGATTTTGCTTGAAAAGCCCACGTAAACTTCAAATCATTTTCCTAAACTTCGACTTAGAGCGCTGATGATTTTTGCTCACCGTGGCAGTCACAAAATCCAACCGTTAACAGTTAAAGTTCCCCGACTTGAAGTTTCAAAAAATTTTCAAAAGAAATTATATATTCATCTACTACAATAAACTGATGATTTTGTGTGAAAAAACAAAGTAAAAATCATTTTCCTACACTTCGACTTAGAGCGCGGATGATTTTTGCTCACCGGCACGGTCACGGTGGCAGTCACAAAATCCAACTGTTAACCGTTTCCCCTACTTGAAGTTTCATTTTTCCAAAAGAAATTTTATGTTTATAATCTACTACAATAAACTGATGATTTTGTGTGAAAAATCACGTAAAAGTCATTTTCCTACACTTCGACTTAGAGCGCGGATGATTTTTGCTAACAGTCACAAAATCCAACCGTTAACCGTTTCCCCTACTTGAAATTTCAAAAAACTTTCAAAAGAAATTATATATTTATCATCTACTACAATAAACTGATGATTTTGTGTGAAAAAACCACGTAACTTGAAAATCACTTTCCCACACTTCGACTTAGAGCGCCGATGATTTTTGCTCACAGTCACAAAATCCAACCGTGAAACGTTTCCCCTGTTTGAGGATTTGAGTTTTTTTCAAAAAAAATTGTGTATTTATCATCTACTATTCATATAGTAATGATTTATGATGTTAGGACAAAGTTCCAATAACGTTGAAATTTCTGCAAAAAATTCTGTAAGACATTTTGTATTTTATCCTGTCGTATCCAAATCCTATCAAACCCCATATTGTGGCCCAGCTAATGTTACCGCATGACAGGGAACATCTCCCGATTAGCGGTCTAGACTGGCTCTCTATGAACATGACTTCTGACCCAGGTATTTTACTCGTCACACCAGATGACATCACAGGCCTATTCCCAGACCCCGTTTTGATGCTCTCAGAGCGATTATGCCGACAATACCTAGACGAACAGAAGGAAAAGAAGGCCGAACCACCTAAACCCAAGTTCGGCCCGGATACTATTAGCTCCAACCTCACTCCCCCTCAGAAGAAAAGAGCGAAAGATTTTCTAGAGCGTTACGGCGACCGATTCCATGAAAAGGCTGGCTGTTTTACTCACACCGTTATCTCTTTGAAGCTACGTCCAGGCGCACAGCCTATTTGGGTTCCCTGCCCTAGATGGACGCCTGCTGTCAGAGAGTTCCTGACCCAGTGGGCAGACGATATGCTTGCTACTGGCCGCTATAGTTTTGCCTCTCGTAATTGTGAGTGGGCTACTAGACCGTGCCCTGTAGGCAAGTTTAACTCCCTCTTGCAGGATCATTTCAAAGGCATCCGCATGGTATTCGACTATCGCGCGGTTAACGACCGGCTCATTCTTCCGGTCCCCGGCCTTCCTAACCCCGATCATCACCGTGAGCTCTTCGCGGGATACAACTATCTCTCCGCGTTGGACATGGTTGATGGTTTTTCGCACCTGAAGATCGACC
Organism: Paulinella micropora; assembly: GCA_019918135.1. Lineage (NCBI taxonomy): Eukaryota > Cercozoa > Imbricatea > Euglyphida > Paulinellidae > Paulinella > Paulinella micropora. The sequence continues at coordinate 48,192 of WBZZ01003501.1, forward strand.
CTACAGACGGTAGCCGCGACATCCTCGCCGTATGGACTCCTCGTGGACTTCTAGTCCCAAACTATATGACGCAGGGTATCCACCGCGCCCCTGGTGACTTCCAACGCGCAGTCGACAAGTCTTTTGGCCACCTCCCTTTTTGGGGTCAGACGGCTGCAGCATACATCGACGACGTACATTTGGCTCACGACGACTTCGACGTCCGTATGAACCAACTGGAGAAGCTCGTGGAGGCTGCGGAGGCAGCCGGCTGTTACTTCGCCGCGGACAAGCTACGCATTGGCTACAACTCACTTCCCGTGCTCGGCAAAGTCTGCAGCAAGAAAGGCGTCGCCGCCGACACAAGCAAGATTGATGCAATCCTGAAGATCTCTGAACCGCAGAACATCACCGAGGTCCGATCTATACTCGGTATGACCAACTTTATTCAGGCACATATTCCTAACTACTCTCGCTTGGTGGCGCCGCTCTCCGATCTACTCAAGTCTGCGAACGCCCGGGCTACGGGACCCAACTTTTTTCGTGAAAAAGAGAAGAAATGTTTTGCAAAGCTCAAGCGTGTCCTGACAACGCTACGATCATCGCCAAGTACAACAAGACGCAGCAGCTCTACCTTCGAACAGACGTTAGCATCGTTGGCATCGGTGGAGCTCTACATTCGGGCCCTAAGTCTGCACCCGTCATCTCTTATTTCTCGCTTAAATTCATGGATACTCAATCTCGGTGGGTCACGTATGTTCGGGAAGCTTACGGTATAATTTACGGAGTTCAGCACCGCACTATATTGATGCTAGTGATCATCCGCTGACTATCGTCACGGATCATCGCCCGCTCATATGGTTATACCACACCAGAAGCCCGATGGTTGTCGGATGGGTCCTAGACCACCTTCAAACTATCCGCTTCAAGGTGGAATACATTCAGGGTAAACATAATCTCCTTCCTGATGCCCTCTCTCGTGTTCCTTGTATATCGCCCGGCCAACCCACTCTCCTCGGGGAAGTCGAAGCGACGAATCAGCTACTGGACACCATCCCGGCAACTATGTTACAGTCCAGTGGACGCTCCTTTTGGCTCGCGATTGACGGTATTCATCCGCAATTAGACGCGCGCTTTAAGAAGCACGACTGTCGGATTTTGCGCGGTGCACCAACGATCAAGACCTTACAGGCCCCATGGGACTATGCCATAGTCATCCCGCCCGCGGAGCGTGCTCCGGAAGTAGCCCGTCATTTTTTTGCTCTCAACAAGCCTTTTGCTGTACTTGTTCCTCAGGACATGGTACACCTCATACCCGACGTTGAGACCATCTCTCGTGAGACAGTATTAGCATGCCACAAGATCGTCTTCCTTGAGGACCTTGTGTGGCTTGTTCATAACTTTGGATTGGATCGCCATGCTTAACATGTATGCTACATCACATGCCCCGCGCGTCACGCGCGCGGATATCCAGTCAGCGCAGAAAGAAGACCTCATTTTACAACCGCTTTGGGACGGATCTACATCTATCGGCCAGGGTATTACTCTTCTCTTTTTCAAGGGAGGGCTAGCGGTACATATAATGCCCGACCGCTCCCGCCGTATATATGTTCCCAATCCCCTCATACGCAAGCTTGTCTCCCATGCTCACTTGATCCAGAATCACGCAAAGGTCCCCACCCTTGCCCCATACATCCATCACGATACATATGGTTCGGACCCGATGGGAAAGACAGGATGCACGCCGACATTACGGCTATCCTCAAAGATTGCCACTTTTGTCAACTATCACACGCCCGCCTCACACTTAATCATGGCCGCTATAACTCGTTAGTCTGGAGCCATCCAGGTCAAGCTATAGGCATAGATCATGTTCATGTAGGCATCGAAGGCGTACTCGAACAGTACGTGTTAACTATAGTCGATCTTTTCGCAGGTTACTACTGTTTCTTCCAGTCCTTTCCACCACTGCTGAAGAGACAGTTGAGACCATTCTCGCCCGATGGGTTTGCCTTTTCGGTTTTCCTGAGGCCATCCTGTCTGACGATCATGGATCTTTCCGTGGCAATCTTGCCAAGGCCTTCTGCAACATGGCTGGAATCGAATGGCTCACAGTTAGGCATGGTAGAACGCAGGCATCAAAGCCTCCGCCGCGCTATCCAGGCACTCGCAGACAAAGACAAGAAGACTTGGCCCAAGGCCATGCCAGCTCTGTCGTTCTCGCAGAACTTACGTCTCTACCGCCACCGGCGTATCGGCTTTTGAAGGTATGATGGCTCGCCAGCCACGTACATCTATCGACATCTTCGATTCTCCCGACATCATCGCTGAACGCGCGGCTCGATCAACCGCCGCAAGGATTAAGTCTGGCTCGACGACCGTCCAGACATCGGACCAACTCGACACTCTCCGCTTAGCCCGGATTGCTGTCACGGCCTATGTCAAGGAATACGACTCCTTCACGCGCAAGGCTGCCAACGAACAGAAGAACAAGCAACGGCGACGCAAGCTACCCGATTGGAAGGTGGGTGACCGAGTCACCGTCTATCGCCCCAAGCAGTCAACCAAAAGTATTCCAGCCTCTTCTCTTCTCCAACACGACGGCCCTTAAATTATATTGGAAAAGCTTTCCAATAACACCTTTCGCCTCCGGCACGAGCACACCAACAAGGTCCTCCGCAAAATTGACATTGTACACCTCAGTCCCTACACGGCCCCCACCGATTTGGCTCAGGCCATCGATCCGGTCCAGGATCAGGCACACAATGACGACCAGAAGGACTGTGTTGTTGGTGAGGTGATAGCCTTCATCGACGATGGCTCGCTCAAGTTAAGGATGATCATGGATGAAGATCCCACGGACGATCGCGACGACTTCCGCGTCCACCAGCTCGGCATCACTTCGCTATCTAATATGCAATACCGCCCAGTTTATGTGGAGCAGATTGTCCATCCGGACGGCACAATCACGGAGGGACCGACGCATATCCAATGGACGAAGCCTCTCAACTCCTGGAAGAAGATGACACTCGACAGCGAGAATGATCAGGTCGTGCATCGGGATATCCAGTTCAAGCCAAGCACCAACTCCAGGAACAAGGACTCCATCATTTCCGAACAACTCAAACGTTTACGCAAACCTTACAACGGTAAGAAGTACGATTTTCATGTTTCAAACTAAGATCGAAGTAGACTCTCGAGTGGTTTTTGCTTTTAGACTCCCTTCGGACTCTATCTCCTTTCCCACTTCATATACCACCCAACAATTTAGTATTTTCTACAGGCTTGTACGATAGTCATATTCACATATTTTGAACTGGCATTAGCTAACACAATGTTATTTACCGCTTTGAACACGTAGTGATAGTGTTGCCCTACGCTCCTTTCATGATGTATGATTGGGTACACTATATCCGTCCTGCCTCTGCATGTTGATACTATCTTGATCGATGCGTTGACACATATACGCACGCACATATCGCGCATTGATCTACATCTGCAATCTTTTTGATTCATTTTCTTTTTATACTTATTTACACATCATTTGGTCAATCATCTGTTACGATTCGTTTCGATCGCAACTCCAACCTACCGTTATGGTCTGGGGGGGGGGGGGGGGGTTATCGGAGTGACTATCGTACCGGACCGAAACATTAATATTGTGTTAAACTTTCTTCAAGTTTTTACTTCAAGTTTACATTTCTAGTTTTAGTTCCGTTACTTCGTTTTTCCGTTTATTTATCAAGTGTCACAACTTTTACTTGTTAGTATTACTAATACGTTTTCAACTGCCGTTAACAGATCAATTTATTTCCCTTTAACAGCTAGCTTTTTTAGAAAGGTTTGACTCTATTGCCTTTTCCCCCCATATCTAAAACTTTTATTCCTTCGACCGCTTTTTCCGGTCTCCAGTCATATTTTATTTCCTTGGACAGTGTTTTGCGGTTTCCGGTCAACGCTCCAAGTAAAATGGCAAACAAAGTCAGATAGGTTTGTTAAAGTGGTAATACTTAACATATTTTCATTTATTTTCCCACAGACTGACTTGAACAACTTCAACTGCTACACAACACGGGTAGCACTTGAATACTATTCATTAGTTCTCAGAATTTGCATTGTTTCGCAAGGGACAAGTAGTCTGTCAAGCAAGTGTACTGAATAAACTGGAATCGACTATCCAAGCGTCTTTTGGTACCTTCCCTGTTCTCGAAAGTATTTTGAGATCAAATGACAGCAGTGTGTGTATTTATTTGAATACCGGTTGGTAATTTCCTCACAGGAGGGTAGTGAAGACTTACATTTTACCAGTTTTTCGCTTTTTTCAAATGCACTGTGTTCACCACAGGCTTCACATCTGATCCTCATATTTTGGAAATTGTCATGTGGTACCACAAGGTTGTAATGCCCCCAACGATAGCTCGTAAAAAGTCGGTAATACAACCAAACACAGTCCTCAAAAGATGAGAATGATGTCTCGTTGTATTAGCTCAGTGAAGCCAAAAAGGAAAACGGCAACAGACCAGGAATAAAATGGCATCAGGTCCAATCCGAACAAATAATACTGGAAAACAAGCTGGTGCACCTGTCACCAGGAAAAGGTACTTTTTACCGGCTATCCGGGGGGTGATGCCTACAGTACCCCCTCCCGATTTTATGACGGAAATAGCATTTTCGTCATACACCTTCTGATTTCTTTCTGCAAATAGTATGCGCTATGGAGTCATGCCATACAGCGCATCGACCCACGGATAGACGCTAAAATACGATAAATATATCCTCATACGGCACGTCAAAGCGGATTCTCCAGCCATTCTTGTAGATTTTTGAACTCCTTCCCCTCAATCTCTTTTTTTTTTTTTTTTCTCGGCAGTATGTCAAGAACAAACGTACTATTAATAAAAAATACAAGCAACGTGGTGCTGTAGTACGATTCCCCCTTTGATCTCCTTCTTCTTCTTATCATTATCATTATTATTATTATTATTATTATATTATTATTATTATTCACAGGGAGATCGTAAGTACATTGTCTTTTTTAATGACATACCCTTGTATAAGGCGGATATCCTATGATATAGTATTAGGGGGCCAGTCCTAATAGCTATATCCGAAGTCGAGGTGTATGTACCCGACCCTGCGATATACCGACACAAGTAGAGATTGACCGTGCTCAGGTACGACAGTATATAATCTATCGTAAAAAACAATTTCATGAAAGTTTCAGAGAACATTTCATTTTCGAGAACATCGTCCCAGGACTTGGAAAGGGTCATACCCGGGAACACCATCGCTCAATACACTAGCGATCCCCGTATACGGTGTAGTATCATCGTCGATCGACCTTTCGCACTCGTATGTTGCGATCGAATGCCAAGTTATATCACTGAGTCTTTTTAATATTCATATTGATAACTGATGATGCATGATCAAATCATGATACGCCGTGGGCAATCAACCAGTTTGTTTGAGACGCGTAAAGAAAAATAATTTCTTTGTCACTGCCTTCGTCGTCTGGCGCGGATTTCTTTGCCTGGTGGAGGACCACCAACAAAAGTCAGACCGAACTTTGACTGTTCGAGAATGTCCCAGATCTTATTAGGGATTCCGCCCAACGATAATTTAAAAGGGACATCAAGCACTCCTCTTGGCCGTGTCTGAATGGTCCACGCAGTGTAATCCTTGTCTCTGGGAGTAATTGTATCATCCATGTCTCGAGACTTTTTGCGTCTTTATATACTGGCAGATAATGTCTTGCCTTGGGATCCTCAACCGGGTCCATATTTCTCCAAAACTGGAGTATCGGTTGTACTATTTTTGCGGCTGATGATATTTTGAGTGTCCGTGTGACACGCATCTGTCGTGGGACCGCCACGACCCGCATCAAGTATAAGTCTGAGAGAGTGTCATCAGCGACATGTTGTTCCGCTGGTCTCATTAGGTAGAAAGCATCTTTCACCCATGCGATGGTTGCTATCGCATCGCCTTCCTTCCATCGCTCATGGACAATCTCAACGTTGCCCGCGTTTGGGTCAGTGTCCGTCCCCTCCTCCTCCTGGTGGACGTCCTTTGATCCCATCGCCGACCTCATCGCCTTCCTCGGTTGGTCGTTGATAAGATCATTCCGCGCTCTCCTTAGCTGCGCCTCTGTGATCTTCTCCTTCTTTCCGCTATGCTCTCGCGGAGACTTGGACTGAGTCCCCACCGCGCTTATGCGGTCAGTCTGCTCCTTACTGTCCACCTCACTCTCCTCCTTCTCAGCTATCGGTGCCCGATAAGCATCGTCTTGGACTATGCCAGCCTCCTTGTGGATGGGCGGCACCTCTTTGAAATCATCCTTCATCCGTTTTAACGCCTCCTCAACGGATTCATCTTCCAGTAAGAAGCGATCATACTTAACCAGCCTTCTTACATTCACAATTTGCACCTTCCCTCTACCCCTGATCTTGTAGTTCAGAGGTCCCGTCTGTTCCATAATCTGATAAGGTCCTTTCCAGTGAGTGAACAGCTTTGAGCTGACTCCCTTCGGGACTTGAGGATGGTACAACAGTACAATATCCCCAACCTGAAACTTGATCTGATCCAAGTGCGCTTGTCGCACTCCTTCAGCATCAGTCTTTCGGCGCTCCGCCTCTCTATGCGCCCTGACTATTTGTTCCGCCTCCATCTTCATTCTAAGTCTCATCCCAAACAACTCATCCGCATCCGCCCAA
>WBZZ01003503.1:0-25000 GCA_019918135.1 Paulinella micropora
TTGTTCGCGAACAAGTCCTCCACCCCCCCGTGTCAGTCTCTCGCCTGATGATCGGGGCCACCGATGGAGCTCCTGAGGGCAAGACTGCACTAAGCCGAGGTTATTCCGCTGTCCCAGCAACCTCTTGCAAGACGTCACCGAATGTGCAAGTGCATACACCAAGCGCGGTTGCTAGAGCTGCCTCGAAACCCCACCCATAACAATCTGGTGTCTGCTGGGTCCTGGGCTATCAACCAGCATATGCGGAGTTTAAGATCTTTTACGCGCGCAACGACCCTCCTCCCCAGCATCTACCACCAAAGGGTTATGAGTTGGCGTCACAGTTTAACGCCTTGAGGCCATTGGGCTGAATAATAATAATAATAATAATAATAATAATAATAATAATAATAATAATAATAATAATAGGCTTCCTCAGACTATAGCATCAGATCCAGATCCTGGACATGTGCCTCCATTAATAATAATAATAATAATAATAATAATAATAATAATAATAATAATAATAATAATAATAATAATAATAATAATAATAATAATAATAATAATAGGCTTCCTCAGACTATAGCATCAGATCCAGATCCTGGACATGTGCCTCCATAATAATAATAATAATAATAATAATAATAATAATAATAATAATAATAATAATAATAGTGCTTCTCTGTCCATGGCTGATGCATTTCTGCACATGCGCCTCCATCGTCTCACCCGTGAGGGGAGTACGAAGAATTGACGATAGGCTCTAATGACACCCCCGCAAGGGCAGTTCCAACACTTCCAGACGGACCGGTATGTTCAATGAAAATACTGATCCAGACGGACCGGTATGTTCAATGAAAATACTGGTGGCACCGACGGGAATCGACTGGCGACAGGGCCCAGATGGTAGAACTTGACCACTGGGCTATCACGGTGTCCATAATGATAATGATAATAATAATAATAATAATAATAATAATAATAATGATAATAATAATGATGTATCTCCTGCCAATTGCTGAGCCAAAAGGCCATGTGCATCCAGTCCTCCATTCTATAAGAAAAGTCTCCACACCAATCGGTGTAATAAAGGAAGTGACGGCATAGAACATTACTCTAGGAGCTTTATACCAATCAGCCCATTGAAAGGGACCGATGGCCTATGTACTCCCTAATAATAATAATAATAATAATAATAATAATAATAATAATAATAATAGTGCTTCTCTGTCAATGGCTGATGCAAATCTGCACATGCGCCTCCATCGTCTCACCCTTGAGGGGATAATGACACCCCCGCATGGGCAGTTCCAACACTTCCAAACGGACCGGTATGTTCAATGAAAATACTGGTGGCACCGACGGGAATCGAACTGGCGACAGGGCCCAGATGATAGAACTTGACCACTGGGCTATCACGGTGTCCAAAATAATAATAATAATAATAATAATAATAATAGTGCTTCTCTGTCAATGGCTGATGCATTTCTGCACATGCGCCTCCATCGTCTCACCCGTGAGGGGAGTACGAAGAATTGACGATAGGCTCTAATGACACCCCCGCAAGGGCAGTTCCAACACTTCCAGACGGACCGGTATGTTCAATGAAAATACTGGTCCAGACGGACCGGTATGTTCAATGAAAATACTGGTGGCACCGACGGGAATCGAACTGGCGACAGGGCCCAGATGGTAGAACTTGACCACTGGGCTATCACGGTGTCCATAATAATAATAATAATAATAATAATAATCATAATACTATATCTGAGGCGTACTGATGCAGCTAATGGCATATCCTCAACGGACATAAGCCTCCAATACCCTTTTTCGAGGTCCTCCACCCCCCCGTGTCAGTCTCTCGCCTGATGATCGGGGCCACCGATGGAGCTCCTGAGGGCAAGACTGCACTAAGCCGAGGTTATTCCGCAGTCCCAGCAACCTCTTGCAAGACGTCACCGAATGTGCAAGTGCATACACCAAGCGCGGTTGCTAGAGCTGCCTCGAAACCCCACCCACAACAATCTGGTGTCTGCTGGGTCCTGGGCTATCAACCAGCATATGCGGAGTTTAAGATCTTTTACGCGCGCAACGACCCTCCTCCCCAGCATCTACCACCAAAGGGTTATGAGTTGGCGTCACAGTTTAACGCCTTGAGGCCATTGGGCTGGAACTCTGTTTAGCAAGTGTGACTAGGTTTTTTCATCGGGAATAATAATAATAATAATAATAATAATAATAATAACAACTAGGGGCTGCGCCAACACATGAAAGGATGGTTTACCGGTGCACTTCGCGCACCAAACCCCGCCAGCCCCACTTCTTATCACTTTTTGGATGGCCCCCCGGACCCCCCCCCCCCCCCCCCCCCCCCCCCCCCCCCCCCCCCCCCCCCCCGCCCCCTTTCCCTTCGACAGGGTACGTTGAATTGCCGGAGGTGCCACAAAGGGCGCCTGGTAAAAAACCTCAATTTTCTGGTGTGGGTGCCACCTGTGACCAGAACGGGTACGTACCATCGCAGGGCTCCCCCGGACCCCCCGGAGGTGCCGCAAAGGGCGCCTGGTGGCAAAAACCTCAATTTTCAGGTGTGGGTGCCACCCGCGACCAGAACGGGTACGTAAAATCACAGGGCTGGGGTTCCCTGGGGCAGGGCCCCCCGGACCCCCCCTGCCCCGGCCGGAGGCACCGGCAAGTACTTCCAAATAACAAGGAATTTTGGCATTCAGGACACTCCCCTAACGCAAATATTTGCGTGAATTCCAAAAAAATTATATCAGCATCAAAATCGAGTCTGGGGCTAGCCTCCCTGCCAATATGAGCTCGCAACTCTTCCTGGTTTATACAAACCATGATTTATTCCGATGGGAGAGCAGAAAATAGGCTTGAAAAAACAAGGAATTTTGGCATTCAGGACACTCCCCTAACGCAAATATTTGCATGAATTCCAAAGAAACTATATCAGCATCAAGATCGAGTCTGGGGCTAGCTACCCTGTCAATATGAGCTCCCAACTCTTCCTGGTTCACACAAACCATGATTTATTCCGACGAGGGTGCAGAAAATAGGCTAAAAAAAACAAGGAATTTTCGCATTCAGGACACTCCCCTAACGCAAATATTTGCGTGAATTGCAAAGAAATTATATCAGCATCAACATCGAGTCTGGAACTAGCCACCCTGTCAATATGAGCTCCCAACTCCTCCTGGTTCACACAAACCATGATTTATTCCGATTGGGGTGCGAAAAAGAAGGAATTTTGGCATTCAGGACACTCCCCTAACGCAAATATTTGCGTGAATTCCAAAAAAATCATATCAGCATCAAGATCGAGTCTGGGGCTAACCACCCTGCAAACATGAGCTCCGAACTTCTCGTTCCGACAAACCATGATTTATTCCGACAGGTGTGCCGAAATGGTGGGGGGGGGGGTACACAATTTTCATTTTCCCCCTTCCCCCAAACCCCCCACCCCCTTCACCAACACCTTTCAGGGATAATAATAATAATAATAATAATAATAATAATAATAATAATAATAATATTAATAATTAATTATAGTAGTAGTAGTAGTAATAGTAATAGTAATAGTAATAGTAATAGTAATAGTAATGGTAATGGTGATGGTAATAGTAATAGTAATATCAATATCAATAGTAATAGTAATAGTAATAGTAATAGTAATAGTGATAGCGATAGCGATAGCGAGATAGCGATAGCGAGATAGCGGTTAGCGATAGCGAGTTAGCGATAGCGAGTTAGCGATAGCGAGTTAGCGATAGCGATATAGCGAGATAGCGATATAGCGAGATAGCGAGATAGCGATATAGCAATATAGCGAGATAGCAATATAGCGAGATAGCGATATAGCGAGATAGCGATATAGCGATATAGCGAGATAGCGAGATAGCGAGATAGCGATATAGCGAGATAGCGAGATAGCGAGATAGCGATAGCGATAGCGATAGCGATATAGTATAGTGGTTGTCATAGCCATAGCCATAGCCATAGCGATATAGCGATAGCGATATAGTGATAGTGATTGTCATAGCTATAGCCATAGCCACAGCCAGAGCCAGAGCCAGAGCCAGCGCCATAGCGATAACGATAGCGATATAGTAATAGTGGTTGTCATAGCCATAACCATAGTCATAGCGATATAGCGATAGCGATAGCGATATAGTGATAGTGATTGTCATAGCCATAGCCATAGCCAGAGCCAGAGCCAGAGCCAGCGCCAGAGCCAGAGCCAGGACCAGGGCCCCAGGGTCAGGGTCAGGGTCAGGGTCATGGTCACGGTAGTAGCAGTAGTAGTAGTAGTAGTAGTAGTAGTAGTAGTAGTAGTAATAATAATAATAATAATAATAATAATAATAATAATAATAATAATAATAATATATATATATTGATCTGTCATGGCTGAGCCCGAGGGCCATGCGCCTCCATCCCTCGACCCAACAGGGACTACAGTGAGTATGTTGGGGAGGGAAGAGTGACTCTAACCATCCTGCATAGAAGGCCCCAAAAGGAAGTCCCTACTACCCGCACAGTGTCGGGTACCTTGCAGGAAATCAACTACAAATGATTGATCTTCCCCGCGTGAGAGCTCCACGAGACTGGGTAGGTCCCGCATGGAGGTACTCACAGGGGTAGCAGACATTTCATGCGGTCTGCCAGCGCATGAGGACGTTTTGTGGTAAGTATCTGGGACGCCTCGAAACCCGTCACCACCCCTAGATCGCGGAATGTAAATACCCCTTTGATCCCACGTGGTGTATGTCTTATAAAAAACAACACAACGACATGGCCTCGGAACCAACACAACAACATAGCCTCGGAACCCACATCGACATAGCCTCGGAACCCACACAACAACAGAGCCTCGGAACCAACACAACAACATAGCCTCGGAGCCAACACAACGACATAGCCTCGAAACCAGTGGGAAGAGGCCCAACCACCTCTTCCCGTGGGGTGCCATACTGTGCACCCCTCCGTAATAATAATAATAATAATAATAATAATAATAATAATAATAATAATAATAATAATAATAATAATAATAATAATAATAATAATAATAATAATAATAATAATAATAATAGTGCTTCTCTGTCAATGGCTGATGCATTTCTGCACATGCGCCTCCATCGTCTCACCCGTGAGGGGAGTACGAAGAATTGACGATAAGCTCTAATGACACCCCCGCAAGGGCAGTTCCAACACTTCCAGACGGGCCGGTATGTTCAATGAAAATACTGGTCCAGACGGATCGGTATGTTCAATGAAAATACTGGTGGCACCGACGGGAATCGAACTGGCGACAGGGCCCAGATGGTAGAACTTGACCACTGGGCTATCACGGTGTCCATAATAATAATAATAATAATAATAATAATAATAATAATAATAATAGTGCTTCTCTGTCAATGGCTGATGCATTTCTGCACATGCGCCTCCATCGTCTCACCCGTGAGGGGAGTACGAAGAATTGACGATAGGCTCTAATGACACCCCCGCAAGGGCAGTTCCAACACTTCCAGACGGATCGGTATGTTCAATGAAAATACTGGTCCAGACGGACCGGTATGTTCAATGAAAATACTGGTGGCACCGACGGGAATCAAACTGGCGACAGGGCCCAGATGGTAGAACTTGACCACTGGGCTATCACGGTGTCTAATAATAATAATAATAATAATAATAATAATAATAATAATATCAATAAAAAAAAATGATAATAATAATAATAATAGTGATGATAATAATAATAATAAAATAATAATAATAATGATGATGATGATGATAATGATAATGATAATGATAATAACAATAATAATAATAATAATAATAATAATAATAATAATAATAATAATAATAATAATAATAGTCTTCCTCAGACTATAGCATCAGATCCAGATCCTGGACATGTGCCTCTATTGGGTCACCGGGGTCAGCCGATCCCAACGCATTGTCAGGACACCAAACAGACATAACAGCAACAGCAACAGCAGGGGCAGATGGGGGCTGTGAAGTGCATGAAGAGCTAGATGCGAGGGTGTTAGCTGAAGAGAAGAACTCGGAGACACTACGCTGCGCTCCCGAACCCCTCTCTCTAGCCAAGACGTCCACACTGCGCGGACGGCCGCGCCGCGCAACATCAACGTCACTTGGGAGAGAGGGTGGGACAGAGGCTGATGGAACCTCAGTGAGGTCAATCACCTCCTCGCCCCCATCCTCCACCCCAAGCTCCTCCCTTTTACCCTCCCTAGCAGACCAACACTCAGACACATATGATCCAAACAACACATCCAACTTTGGAGGGGGACGCAACGCTGTAACCCCTAACAACGCAGCAAGCCTAAAGTTAATAATAATAATAATAATAATAATAATAATAATAATAATAATAATAATAAGATGATGATGATGATAATGATAATGATAATGATAATAATAATAATAACAATAATAATAATAATAATAATAATAATAATAATAATAATAGTGCTTCTCTGTCAATGGCTGATGCAAATCTGCACATGCGCCTCCATCGTCTCACCCGTGAGGGGAGTACGAAGAATTGACGATAGGCTCTATGACACCCCCGCAAGGACAGTTCCAACACTTCCAGACGGACCGGTAATAATAATAATAATAATAATAATAATAATAATAATAATAATAATAATAATAATAATAATAATAATAATAATAATAGTGCTTCTCTGTCAATGGCTGATGCATTTCTGCACATGCGCCTCCATCGTCTCACCCGTGAGGGGAGTACGAAGAATTGACGATAAGCTCTAATGACACCCCCGCAAGGGCAGTTCCAACACTTCCAGACGGGCCGGTATGTTCAATGAAAATACTGGTCCAGAAATAGACCGGTATGTTCAATGAAAATACTGGTGGCACCGACGGGAATCGAACTGGCGACAGGGCCCAGATGGTAGAACTTGACCACTGGGCTGTCACGGTGTCCATAATAATAATAATAATAATGATAATAATAATAACAATAACAGTAACAATAACAATAACAATGACAATAACAATAACAACAACAACAACAATAATAATAATAATAATAATAATAATAATAATAGTAATAGTAATAATAATAATGAATGTATCTCCTGCCAATTGCTGAGCCAAAAGGCCATGTGCATCCAGTCCTCCATTCCATAAGGAAAGTCTCCACACCAATCGGTGGAATAAAGGAAGTGACGGCATAGAATATTACTCTAGGAGCTTTATACCAATCAGCCCATTGAAAAGGACCAATGGCCTATGTACTCCCTAAGTAATAATAATAATAATAATAATAATAATAATAGTGCTTCCCTGTCAATGGCTGATGCATTTCTGCACATGCGCCTCCATCGTCTCACCCGTGAGGGGAGTACGAAGAATTGACGATAAGCTCTAGTGACACCCCCACAAGGGCAGTTCCAATACTTCCAGACGGGCCGGTATGTTCAATGAAAATACTGGTCCAGATGGATCGGTATGTTCAATGAAAATACTGGTGGCACCGACGGGAATCGAACTGGCGACAGGGCCCAGATGGTAGAACTTGACCACTGAATAATAATAATAATAATTATAATACTAATACTAATAATAATAATAATAATAATAATAATAATAATAATAATAATAATAATCATAATAATCATAATCATAATCATAATCATAATCATAGTCATAATAATAATAATAATCATAATAATAATCATAATGATAATCATAATAATAATAATAATAATAATAATCATAATAATAATCATAATAATCGTAATAATAATCGTAATAATAATAATAATAATAATAATAATAATAATAATAATAATAATAATAATAATAATAATAATAATACTATATCTGAGGCGTACTGATGCAGCTAATGGCATATCCTCAACGGACATAAGCCTCCAATACCCTTGTTCGAGGTCCTCCACCCCCCCGTGTCAGTCTCTCGCCTGATGATCGGGGCCACCGATGGAGCTCCTGAGGGCAAGACTGCACTAAGCCGAGGTTATTCCGCAGTCCCAGCAACCTCTTGCAAGACGTCACCGAATGTGCAAGTGCATACACCAAGCGCGGTTGCTAGAGCTGCCTCGAAACCCCACCCATAACAATCTGGTGTCTGCTGGGTCCTGGGCTATCAACCAGCATATGCGGAGTTTAAGATCTTTTACGCGCGCAACGACCCTCCTCCCCAGCATCTACCACCAAAGGGTTATGAGTTGGCGTCACAGTTTAACGCCTTGAGGCCATTGGGCTGAATAATAATAATAATAATAATAATAATAATAATAATAATAATAATAATAATAATAATAGTGTATTGATCTGTCATGGCTGAGTCCAAGGACCATCCGCCTCCATCCCTCGACCCAACAGTCACACAGTGAATGTTGGGGAGGGAAGATTGACTCTAACCATCCCTGAATAGCTACCCGCCCGGCGTGTCGATACCTTGCAGGAAATCAACTGCAAATGATTGATGTTCCCTATGAGAGAGTTCCACGAGACTGACTGGATATAAGTCGAATGGAGGTACTCAAGGGGGGTAGCAGACATTTCACGCGGTCTGCCAGCGCATGAGGACGTTTTGCGGTAAGTGTCTGGGACCGCCTCGAAACCCGTCACCACCCCTAGATCTCGGAATGCATATGCCCCTTTGACCCCACGTGGTGTATGTCTTATAAAAACAACACAACAACATAGCCTCGGAACCAGTGGGAAGAGGTCTAACCACCTCCTCGTGGGGTGCCATACTGTGCACCCCTCCATAATAATAATAACAATAATAACAATAATAATAATAATAATAGTAATAGTGCTTCTCAGTCAATGGCGAATGCATTTTTGCACATGTGCCTCCATCGTCTGACCCGTGAGGGGAGTACGAAGATTTGACGATAGGCTCTACTGACACCCCTGCAAGGCAGCTCCAAGCCTTCCAGACAGACCAATACTTTCAAAGAAAATATCCTTTGAAAATACTGGCACCGACGGGAATCGAACTGGCGACAGGTCCCAGATGGTAGACCTTAACCACTGGGCTATCGCGGTGCCACTAATAATAATAATAATAATAATAATAATAATAATAATAATAATAATAATAATAATAATGTATCTCCTGCCAATTGCTGAGCCAAAAGGCCATGTGCATCCAGTCCTCCATTCCATAAGGAAAGTCTCCACACCAATCGGTGGAATAAAGGAAGTGACGGCATAGAACATTACTCTAGGAGCTTTATACCAATCATCCCATGGAAAGGGACCGATGGCCTATGTACTCCCTAATAATAATAATAATAATAATAATAATAATAATAATAATAATAATAATAATAATAATAATAATAATAATAATAATAATAATAATAGTGCTTCTCAGTCAATGGCGAATGCATTTCTGCACATGTGCCTCCATCGTCTCACCCGTGAGGGGAGTACGAAGATTTGACGATAGGCTCTACTGACACCCCCGCAAGGCAGCTCCAAGCCTTCCAGACAGACCAATACTTTCAAAGAAAATATCCTTTGAAAATACTGGCACCGACGGGAATCGAACTGGCGACATAATAATAATAATAATAATAATAATAATAATAATAATAATAATAATAATAATAATAATAATAATAATAATAGTGCCTCTCTGTCAATGGCTGATGCATTTCTGCACATGCGCCTCCATCGTCTCACCCGTGAGGGGAGTACGAAGAATTGACGATAAGCTCTAATGACACCCCCGCAAGGGCAGTTCCAACACTTCCAGACGGGCCGGTATGTTCAATGAAAATACTGGTCCAGAAATAGACCGGTATGTTCAATGAAAATACTGGTGGCACCGACGGGAATCGAACTGGCGACAGGGCTCAGATGGTAGAACTTGACCACTGGGCTATCACGGTGTCCATAATAATAATAATAATAATAATAATAATAATAATAATAATAATAATAGACTTATCAGTCAATTGGCCTTTGATCCTGTCGGACATGTGCCTCCATTGGTAGCACGGGGCCGTTCGGTGACGCGGCTCCGCTCCAAAGACTCGACTGGCGGTGCAATGTGCAAATGAGCGTGCTGTGCATGTGCAAGTGGGTGCAAGGAGTTAGAGGAGTTATCTGCCGAGAAGAAGTCCGCGACGCTGCGCTGACCTCCACCTACAACAGATCTAGCCAGACATTCTACCTGACTAGGCCTTCCCCTCCTTCTACCCACCTCCTGAACGACCGTGAGGTCGATCACCTCCTCCTCCTCCTCCGCCCCCTCTGCCTCCCTGATCTGCGCCTCCAACTCCTCCCACTCCTTCCAGATGGTGGCAACAAACCTTCCTAACTCCTCCACCTCTTCTGGGACAGGGATAAACAAAACGCCGAGCATCGCCGCCATCTTTTCATCCTCCCCCTTCAGCCATTCCTCTTTGAAGAGCCTCATCTCCTCCTCCGCCTCCCGCAGTTCCCTGTGATAAAGCCCTCCTCGATTCAGCATGAGGGGCTGCCGGGCTTGCGCCTCATCGATAAACTTGAACAGTGCCTCACGAGAGCTCGCAAACGTTGGGCAATGCAGCAGGAAGTGACGTAACGACTCGTTAACCTCAGTGCCACACAAGGCGAAACAGCTTAAGCAGTCCGGCGAGCATGAGCCAAATTTGGATCGGTAGAGGCGAAGGCGATTGTTGCAGCTCAACAATCGCCTTCTGATAAGGTTGTGACTTCCCCCCTCCAGCGCCCGCCAACGTGGGAAAGCAGAGCGGGAAGACATCTGGCTAAGCAGCACCCTAAGCCCATCAGAGGGCTTAGCCTGCCGCTCCCAGCCAGCTACTTCCTGCCGGACAGACCATTGCTTTACCACCTCGTTCCAGTTCGCCAGAGCGGCCCGCCAGTCCTTATCATCTACCGTGCCATCTTCGTTCACGACCCGCTTGAGCGCATCCAAGCCCTCCCGCAGCCTGTGATCTGCTAAGATCAAATTTTCCGTATCTTCCTTCCATTTGCACCGACCCGTGTTGTAAAGCCTGCGTGTTAGCGCTGTGTTGCCCAGTAACTCGATGCGCCCTAGGAACCGAAGCCGGGCCGCCTTGGCAAGGATGCTAGAACTCGGCGTGCGGCCTAAACCCCTGGTGATGCAGCCGCTTGTGCGCGTACCAACACCCAAGATGACCCGCAGGGGCGCTACCAACGCGCCCTCCAGCTTACTCAGCTTGTTGGCGCCCGGCAGATTCCAAAAAGCCGATGCGTAAAGCAACTTTGCGCCAACCATTTGCTGCCAATTCATCAGCCGAAGACGCGCTGGAACTTCGTGGGCAATCCAGAGGGGGTAGTAGGCAGCCGTTCCCGCTACAGTGATTTCCGCCGCCCGCTTCGCTTGCGGTTTATCGGAGAGGGTGTCCGTGAGCAGAACTCCCAGGTATTTGTAGTGGTCGGTGACGTTGAGAACCTTGCCCCGGAACCTCACGCATGGGGGCGACTTTTTTGACTTGGCGTGCCCGTATATCGGCATGACTTCCGTCTTGCCCGGTTTCAGGTTGATTTCAAGCCGATAGTCCTCCACGAATGTCGCCACGACATTTACAATCTGTTGAAGCTCAGTGACACTATGCGCAATTACCGCAACGTCGTCGGCGTAAAGCAGGGTCCGTATGTCTTCGATGCGGTTGAGGTCCTCGATCTCCAACTCTTTCGCGATTCGGACCGTTAGCTCATCCATGAAGACGTTGAACAGCGACGGTGACAACGGCGACCCTTGCTGAACTCCCATCTCTTCCAGCACTTCACCAGTGAGTTCGCCATCGACTAGCACTCGCGATGACGTTCTTCGGTAAAAACGCCGCAGAATGCGATAGAACTTGCCCTGTACCCCCATCTGGGTTAGCCTCTGAAACAACCCGGCCCGCCAAACCGTAGGGAATGCCTTTCTCAGATCCACGAACAAAACGAAAGAACGGAGGCCAGCTTGTTGTCTAAGGCGCAGACGCTCCTTAAGGACAAAAATCTGGTCCCCCGTACTACGTTTTGGCCGGAACCCACCCTGCTCTGGGCGCAGCCTGCCCGGCTGATCGATGAAAGCCGTAAGCCTCGCCGCCATAAGGGACAGATACATCTTACCCAGAGAGCTCAGAATCGCGATGTCTCTCCAATTTTCCGGATCGGTTGGGTCGCCTCCTTTTGGGATGTTGACGATAATCGCTTTGCCCCAGTCGCTGGGGGTGTATTCGCACGATTTCAACCAGTTGAAGAAGCGCACCAGAAAGCTCACAATCCGCGTGCCTCCGTACTTGAGCATCTCGTTCTTGATCTTATCCGGTGAGCACGCTTTGTGATTCTGGAGATTTTCCTGGCAGAGCTCCACTTCCTTCTCGGTGTAATCATAGTCCAGCGGGCCCGTCTCAGTCCGGATCTCCTCGGCTTGCGCCATGGCCTCGAATTGGTCGCGCAGGTTGTCGTTATACTGGAAGGTTTCGCGGGCCTTCCGCTCGGGCTCAATCCGCGCTGCTTCCTCATCGGAACCGACTTCCTCTACACATGCATCCTCCAAAAACTGGTTTTCTTTGGGGACCACCATACGTCGGCGGTATTCTTCCCATTCTTGTAGTTTTTCCCGGAGTGTGCATGCCAGAGTGCCATCGGGCTTCCGAACAGGAGCAGAAGCTTTGGATCGCCGAACCCCGCCCAAACGCTTTGACAGCTTCCAGTACGTGGCCATGGTAGCGCTCCTGAAGTTGGCAGCGGTGTCATTCTGGACCCGCTTCCACGCTTGCTCCTTCTTCTCCTTGCATAACCTTCTGACCGCCTTCCTCGCTTCTTTATATCTTTGCCAGGCCTCTCGGTTGGCCTCATTCCTTCGCCAGAGGCCGTATGCCTCTCTCCGTCGCGCAATCGCTTCCCTAAGACTCTCATCAAACCATGCATTAGTAAACCCTGGCCTAATCACCCGAACTCCCAAGACCTTCGCTGATGCGCCCGTGAAAGCTCGGACCACTAAGCAAGCGACCCTATCTACCTCCTGCTGAAGCTCATCCGGGTCCTCCACTGCTGATAGATCTGGGAGGCCATCTGGCAACAGCCCCGATATACCAGCTGCAAAGGTCTCGTCGTACTTCAACCTAAGCTTAGACAGCTCACTCTCCTTACCCTCAACTACCCTGCCTATCAAGCGCTCTGCCTTGAATGCTTTGTACCTCTTTACCTGCTTTTTGGGGGGGTGGCTGTCCCCCCCAGACCAGTTCCGCCCACACAGCTTTGTGGTTGGTATCAAGGTCTACCTCGTCGACGCCGAAGCTCGCCTCCTCCGCCAGCTCGGAAGAGACGCAGATGTAATCCAGCAGATGCCTTCGTCCACCTACATTTTCCTGCCTAGACCACCAATATTTGTCCCCCCGTGGTTGCGAAAACCCACTGAGATTGCGCAACCCCGTGGCAACAAGCATCGCAGCCAGCAACTCACCATTCTCACTCCTAACCCCTCTACCCCTCTCATCTATCTCGCCAAAGGGGCCCACCACTCCCTCCTCCCGCGCTATTCTGGCGGGCCCCAGCTTAGCATTAGCATCACCAACCGTAACCACATGACCTTTGGTGGCGAAGTAGGAGACGGCCGCCTGCCACGCCTCATAGGCTGCAATAGATTCCTCTCGTTGATTTTCTTGGGGGAAGTAGCCGTTGCCGACGAACACATCCGACGCCGTCGCGCTCCCAGACGACAGCCTCACCCACAATTGCTGTGGAACAGGCGCCTGTACAATAGTAGCGCACGGTGCCAGATAGTTGGCCACCAACGTCAAGACTCCCCCAAGAGACGCGAGCCCGCACCAGTTGCAGCCGCTTTGCCGAGGACTGCGAAGCCGTCGACTTGGAGCTTCTCCACCTTCTGCGACGATAGGTTGTGCTCCTGGACTCCGACGATCACCCAGCCTCGCTCCTTGTAGTGCTCCGGCCATTCCCCAAAGCCTGGGCTATCCGCACCCACTTTGCCTTGCCAATTATGTGAGGCCACCCTCAGTGGGAAGCCTTTCACAAATTGGGAAGAACGAAGCTGGTGCCGATGCCTGCGCTTCGGTTGAGCCCGCCTGGAGCCCTCCGCCACCCTCCACGGCCCATCCTGCACCCTCCGCCCCAGCTCCTCCAGCTCCCGCATCCCGCCCCACTCCGCCAAGGGAGATTCACCGCTTGAGGCTTCGCCCTGGGGCTCGTCGACTTCCACGTCGAGCACCCAGTAGCCAAACCCCTGCTTGCGAAGCTCCCTCTGCATCTCTACATACTGGGCACCCCCCCGTGCAGCCCGCTGCTTCTCTCTTTCCCGGAAAGTCCTACCCGTCGCAACGTGAACCTTTCCCGTGAAGAACTTACGCTCCCGCAGCAGCCGCACCATCTTCTCCGCCTCCTCACAAGACGCACATTTAATCCGCAAATGCCGCCCGCTACCTCTGCCCGCAAATTCCACCTCGACTTCCCCGAGACCGAGTATTCGGAGCTCTCGCGCCATGACCACTGTCTGAGAGACATGCGATAGCCCCCATACTATGCAACATCTCTTATCCAGCTCATTTCGTACCTTCCTCCGCCACCTCCTCGGTGGCGGTACCGCTTGCCACACGCCGTGACCAGACCTTTCCGGACGTGACTTCTCTTCCGAGGTTGGGGAGGGTGATCGAGATGCGCAGGATTGCTGGCTCTACGTGATTCAGGTTGCCCGTCAGGTACGCGAGCACTCGACCACCCCACCCCGGCCGAGTAGCCATCGCCACCCGCAGGCGCACTCCCACGGGGAACGTCTAAACCTGAAGGATTACCGCCTTGACCCATAGGGCCAGCACTAGCGGCCGCGCTCTTCGCATAAGAACCTGACATAAGTGGTATGGGACCCCGGTGCCGCATTGATCGAGTTGTAAACTCGATAAATGAGGACCCAGGTGGGGTTATTTAAAGCTCAACCCTTAAAAAGCATACGTGTACGTATGTATAGGAATACACACAAACACTCACCTGCATCCGTAACCAGGCACGAGGCAGGACCCGCTGTGCATCATCGAGGTAGGTGTCGTGGCAAACCACCCTGCGTCCGATAAACGCTGCAAGTGAGTCATCTACCGAGAGCACAGAGCGACAGGCCCGTGCACGTGTACCCACCACCCCATAACCCTTCGCCAGAGCAACCCCATGGCATCCGCAGGATGAGCACGAAGAGTGCTGAGAGAGAGGGTGAGCCAGGAGCCCCGCTCCGGTCCGTCGTTACTTTGGTCATTTAGTCGTTTCAAGGCTTGTGGTAAGGTGTAGGGCCTCTCGCCTTCGTACAAACTCCGACCGACAGTAGTTTGGTTGACCATCCTTCGCGGTGACCCTCTGAACACAACCCCCTCCCCCAGTGCCCACCCCTTGTGATTCCAGAGGCCACCCCGAGCCAAGAGCCATGAGTATGATGAGCAACTCACATGAGTTACTCTCAGTAATTGGGACCCGTCTCATAAATCAATGGAACGCTTATCGTGCGCCCCTCATAGGCTCAGCCCGCCCATGTGAAAGCTAGGCCTCGCCCAAAGCAAAGCAAAGAAAAGCAACAAAAAAAAAAAAAAAAAAAAAAAAAAAAAAAAAAAAAAAAGAGAGAGAGAGAGAGAGAGAGAGAGAGAGAGAGAGAGAGAGAGAGCGAGCGAGAGCGAGGCCGCCGTGGCTCACCCGCAATCCAGCTGGGTGCACCTCGTCACAACCACTCATCGGCGTGAGCTCATAGCTGTGTGCGACATAGGTACAAGAGCAAGAGGAGAAACAGTGTGCCAGCGTGGATGTGTGGGTGAGGCAGTGCGGTGAGGCAAAGCAGCGATGCCAGTCGAATCCCTGGAGACGGAACCTAGCATCAAAAACATCGTATAAGTCTACCCCAGGCCTCCATCCACCGAGTGGTGAGCTCGATAAAAGAAGACCCGAGTGGGGTTATTTAAAGCTCAACCCTTAAAAAAGCATAAACATGTACGCCGCCAGGAACCCAACAACAATAACATAGCAGCCAGGAACCCAACAACAATAACATAGCAGCCAGGAACCCAACAACAATAACATAGCAGCCAGGAACCCAACAACAATAACATAGCTTCCGTAACCAGCCTTCAGGAACCCGCCTCAGTTACCCGCCCCCGTAACCAGGCCAGAGACGTGACGTACTATGCATCATTGAGGTGTCGTAGCAAGCTACCCTGCGTCCGATAGAAGCTACAAAAGAGTCATCTACCGAGAACACTAAGTGACAGGCCCGGTCACATGCACCCAACACGTCCCGACCCTCCGCCAGAGCATCCCCATGGCATCCGCAAAGTGAGCACGAGGGGTTCTGGGAGAGAGGGTGAGTCAGGAGCCCCGCGTCCAGGCAGTCGCTACTGTGGCAGTTGAGTGATTTCAAGGCTTGTGGAAATGTGTGGGGCCTCTCGCCTTCATACCCACTCATACCGACAGTAGTTTAGTTAACCAACCTGTCCAGTGACCCACTGAGCCCAACCCCCTCCCTCAGATAACCCCCACCCCCGCACTCACCCCGAGTGATACCAGAGGCCACCCCGAGCCAAGAGCCGTGAGCGTGGTGAGAGAGCTTCTCTCAGTAAAAGTTCCCGTCTCATGAATCAGTGGAGCACTGATTATGTACCCCTCATAACAAGCTGCCAACGGCCCCAACCCCGCCGTGTGGCGGTGACACCCAACCATGTATTGGTGCCCCCCAAAATAATAATAATAATAATAATAGCAATAATAATAATAATAGTAATAATAATTAATAATAATAATAATAATAATAATAGTGTGTATCTCCTGCCAATTGCTGAGCCAAAAGGCCATGTGCATCCAGTCCTCCATTCCATAAGGAAAGTCTCCACACCAATCGGTGGAATAAAGGAAGTGACGGCAAAGAACATTACTCTAGGAGCTTTATACCAATCAGCCCATGGAAAGGACCGATGGCCTATGTACTCCCTAATAATAATAATAATAATGATAATAATACTATATCTGAGGCGTACTGATGCAGCTAATGGCATATCCTCAACGGACATAAGCCTCCAATACCCTTGTTCGAGGTCCTCCACCCCCCCGTGTCAGTCTCTCGCCTGATGATCGGGGCCACCGATGGAGCTCCTGAGGGCAAGACTGCACTAAGCCGAGGTTATTCCGCAGTCCCAGCAACCTCTTGCAAGACGTCACCGAATGTGCAAGTGCATACACCAAGCGCGGTTGCTAGAGCTGCCTCGAAACCCCACCCATAACAATCTGGTGTCTGCTGGGTCCTGGGCTATCAACCAGCATATGCGGAGTTTAAGATCTTTTACGCGCGCAACGACCCTCCTCCCCAGCATCTACCACCAAAGGGTTATGAGTTGGCGTCACAGTTTAACGCCTTGAGGCCATTGGGCTGGAACTCTGTTTAGCAAGTGTGACTAGGTTTTTTCATCGGGATTTCCCTCAAATATGTCACAGTCAACACTCCAAGGCAGATTTACTATATCTGAGGCGTACTGATGCAGCTAATGGCATATCCTCAACGGACATAAGCCTCCAATACCCTTGTTCGAGGTCCTCCACCCCCCGTGTCAGTCTCTCGCCTGATGATCGGGGCCACCGATGGAGCAATGATAATAATAATAATAATAATACTTATGGTAGTAGTAATAGTTATAATAATAATAATAATAATAATAATAATAATAATAATAATAATAATAATAATAATAATAATATATATTGATCTGTCATGGCTGAGCCCGAGGGCCATGCGCCTCCATCCCTCGACCCAACAGGGACTACAGTGAGTATGTTGGGGAGGGAAGAGTGACTCTAACCATCCTGCATAGAAGGCCCCAAAAGGAAGTCCCTACTACCCGCACAGTGTCGGGTACCTTGCAGGAAATCAACTACAAATGATTGATCTTCCCCGCGTGAGAGCTCCACGAGACTGGGTAGGTCCCGCATGGAGGTACTCACAGGGGTAGCAGACATTTCATGCGGTCTGCCAGCGCATGAGGACGTTTTGTGGTAAGTGTCTGGGACGCCTCGAAACCCGTCACCACCCCTAGATCTCGGAATGTAAATACCCCTTTGATCCCACGTGGTGTATGTCTTATAAAAAACAACACAACGACATGGCCTCGGAACCAACACAACAACATAGCCTCGGAACCCACATCGACATAGCCTCGGAACCCACACAACAACAGAGCCTCGGAACCCACACAACTACATAGCCTCGGAACCAACAACAACATAGCCTCGGAGCCAACACAACGACATAGCCTCGAAACCAGTGGGAAGAGGCCCAACCACCTCCTCTTCCCGTGGGGTGCCATACTGTGCACCCCTCCATAATAATAATAATAATAATAATAATAATAATAATAATAATAATAATAATAATAATAATAATAATAATAATAATGATGATGATGATAATAATAATAATAATAATAATAATAGTGCTTCTCGGTCAATGGCTGATGCATTTCTGCACATGCGCCTCCATCGTCTCACCCGTGAGGGGAGTACGAAGAATTGACGATAGGCTCTAATGACACCCCCGCAAGGGCAAGGGCAGTTCCAACACTTCCAGACGGACCGGTATGTTCAATGAAAATACTGGTGGCACCGACTGGAATCGAACTGGCGACAGGGCCCAGATGGTAGAACTTGACCACTGGGCTATCACGGTGTCCATAATAATAATAATAATAATAATAATAATAATAATAATAATAATAATAATAATAATAATAATAATAATTACTAGGGGCTGCGTCAACACCTGAAAGGATGGTTTGCGGTGCGCTGCTTCGCGCACCCCCTCCCCCCCCCCCCCCCCCCCCCCCCCCCCCCCCCCCCGGGGCTGGGGTTCCCGGGGGAGGTCCCCCCTTCCCCGTCGACAGGGTACGTTCAATAGCCGGAGGTACCAGCAGAACGCAAGTGTAAGCTCTGGTGGCACAAAAACCTAAAATCTCTAGTTTTTGTGCCACCCGCCTCAAAGCTTTTTTATCTCCGAAGAGAGCGCACCTAGAGGTGTCGGGTACACCAAACATCAGCCTCAAACTCATTCGGGTATGCGCAAACGGCGCCTGGTGGCGCAAGAACCTCAATTTCCCGGTGTGTAGGCCACCCGGCGCCACAATTTGTATATTTTCGAAGAGAGCTCATCAAGAAGTGTCACGGCAAGTACTGCTAAAAAACAAGGAAATTTGGCATTCAGGACACTCCCCTAACGCAAATATTTGCGTGAATTCCAAAAAACTATGCCAGCATCAAGATCGAGTCTGAGGCTAGCCTCCCTGCCAATATGAGCTCCCAACTCCTCCTGGTTCACACAAACCATGATGTATTCCGATGGGAGAGCAGAAAATAGGCACAAAAAAAAAAACAAGGAATTTTGGCATCCAGGACACTACCCTAACGCAAATATTTGCGTGAATTTCAAAAAATTTATATCAGCATAAAGATCGAGTCTGGGGCTAGCCACCCTGTCAACTCCTCCTGGTTCACACAAACCATGATTTATTCCGACGGGGGTGCAGAAAATAGGCTAAAAAAACAAGGAATTTTGGCATTCAGGACACTCCCCTAACGCAAATATTTGTGTGAATTGCAAAGAAATTATATCAGCATCAAGATCGAGTCTGGGGCTAGCCAGTCTGCAAGTATGAGCTCCCAACTCCTCCTGGTTCACACAAACCATGATTTATTCCGATTGGGGTGCGAAAAAAAACAAGGATTTTTGGCATTCAGGACACTCCCCTAACACAATATTTGCGTGAATTCCAAAAAAATCATATCAGCATCAAGATCGAGTCTGGGGCTAACCACCCTGCAAATATGAGCTCCGAACTCCTCGTTCCACAAACCATGATTTATTCCGACAGGGGTGCGGAAATGCCGGGGGGGGTGGGGGTACACAATTTTCATTTTCCCCCTCCCCCACCCCCTTGACCAACACCTTTCAGGGATAATAATAATAATAATAATAATAATAATAATAATAATAATAGTGCTTCTCTGTCAATGGCTGATGCAAATCTGCACATGCGCCTCCATCGTCTCACCCGTGAGGGGAGTACGAAGAATTGACGATAGGCTCTAATGACACCCCCGCAGTTCCAATACTTCCAGACGGACCGGTATGTTCAATGAAAATACTGGTGGCACCGACGGGAATCGAACTGGCGACAGGGCCCAGATGATAAATAATAATAATAATATTAAAATAATAATAGTGATAGTGCTTCTCTGTCAATGGCTGATGCATTTCTGCACATGCGCCTCCATCGTCTCACCCGTGAGGGGAGTACGAAGAATTGACGATAAGCTCTAATGACACCCCCGCAAGGGCAGTTCCAACACTTCCAGACGGGCCGGTATGTTCAATGAAAATACTGGTCCAGACGGATCGGTATGTTCAATGAAAATACTGGTGGCACCGACGGGAATCGAACTGGCGACAGGGCCCAGATGGTAGAACTTGACCACTGGGCTATCACGGTGTCCATAATAATAGTGATAATAATGATAATAATAGTATTGTTTTGATCTGTCATGGCCGAGCCCAAGGGCCATGCGCCTCCATACCTCGACCCAACAGTCACAACAGTGAATGTTGGGGAGGGAAGAGTGACTCTGACCATCCCTGAATAGCTACCCGCTCGGCGTGTCGGATACCTTGCAGGGAATCAACTGCAAATGATTGATGTTCCCTATATGTGAGATCCACAAGACTGGGTATAAGTCGAATGGAGGTACTCAAGGGGTGTAGCAGACATTTCATGCGGTCTGCCAGCGCATGAGGACGTTTTGTGGTAAGTGTCTAGGACGCCTCGAAACCCTTCACCTCCCCTAGATCGCGGAATGTATATACCCCTTTGACCCCACGTGGTGTATGTCTTATAAAAACAATACAACGACATTGCCTCGGAACCAACACACCGACATAGCCTCGGAAGCAGTGTCGGGTATACCAAACATCAGCCTCAAACTCCCTCTGGTGTGCGCAAACGGCGCCTGGTGGTGCAAAAGCCTCAATTTTCCGGTATGTATGCCACCCGGCGCCACAATTTTTATATTTTCGAAGAGAGCTCATCAAGAAGTGTCAGATACACCAAATATCAGCCGCTAACTCCCTCTGATGTGCGCAAACGGCGCCTGGTGGCACAAGACCTAAATTTTCTGGTGTGGGTGCCACCCGCGAAAAAAACGGGTACGTACAATCGCCGGGCTGGGGTTCCCGGGGGGAGGGCCCCCGGACCCCCCCTGCCCCGTCGACAGGGTACGTTCAATTGCCGGAGGGCGCCTGGTGGCACACGACCTCAATTTTCTGGTGTGGGTGCCAGTCGCGACCAAAACGGGTACGTACAATCGCCGGGCTGGGGTTCCCGGGGGGAGGGCCCCCGGACCCCACCTGCCCCGTCCACAGGGTACGTTCAATTGCCGGAGGCACCGGCAAGTACTGCTAAAAAACAAGGAAATTTGGCATTCAGGACACTCCCCTGACGCAAATATTTGCGTGAATTCCAAATAAATTATATCAGCATCAACATCAAGTCTGCTGCTAGCCACTCTGCCGATATGAGCTCCCAACTCCTCCTGGTTCCTACAAACCATGATTTATAGGGATGAGGGTGCAAAAAAAGGCCAAAAAAACAAGGAAGTTTGGCATTAGGACACTCCCCTAACGCAAATATTTGTGTGAATTCCAAAAAAAATCATACCAGCATCAAGATAGAGTCTGGGGCTAGCTACCCTGCCAATATGAGCTCCCAACTCCTCCTGGTTCCCACAAACCATGATTCATAGGTATGGGGGGTGCAAAAATAGCATAAAAACAAGGAATTTTGGCATTCAGGACACTCCCCTAACGCAAATATTTGCGTGAATTCCAAAAAGATTATGCCAGCATCAAGATCGAGTCTGGGGCTAGCTACCTTGCCAATATGAGCTCCCAACTCCTCCTGGTCCCCACAAACCATGATTTATAGGGATAGGGGTGCGAAATGCGGGTGGGTGGGTTTGGGGTACACAATTTTCATTTTCCCCCTCCCCCCAAACCCCCCACCCCCTTGACCAACACCTTTCAGGGATGATGATGATGATGATAATAATAATAATAATAATAATAATAATAATAATAATAACTAGGGGCTGCGCCAACACCTGAAAGGATGGTTTACCGGTGCGCTTCGCGCACCAAACCCCACCAGCCCCACTTCTTATCACTTTTTGGAGGGCCCCCGGCCCCCCCCCCCCCCCCCCCCCCCCTCCCGCCACCTTTCCCTTCGACAGGGTACGATGTACCGCAAACGGCGCCTGGTGGCAAAAAAAAACCTCAATTTTATGGTCTGGGTGCCACCCGCGACCAGAGCGGGTACGTACAATCACAGGGCTGGGGTTCCCGGGGGAGGACCCCCGGACCCCCCCTGCCCCGTCGACAGGGTACGTTCAATTGCCGGAGGCACCGGCAAGTACTTCTAAAAAAACAAGGAAATTTGGCATTCAGGACACTCCCCTAACATAAATATTTGCGTGAATTCCAAAAAAATTATACCAGCATCAAGATCGAGTCTGCTGCTAACCACCCTGCCAATATGAGCTCCCAACTCCTCCTGGTTCACACAAACCATGATTTATTCCGATGGGAGAGCAGAAAATAGGCTTAAAAAAACAAGGAATTTTGGCATTCAGGACACTCCCCTAACGCAAATATTTGCGTGAATTTCAAAAAAAAAAATCAATAAATACCAGCATCAGCATCGAGTCTGGGGCTAGCCACCCTGTCAATATGAGCTCCCAACTCCTCCTGGTTCACACAAACCATGATTTATTCCGACGAGGGTGCAGAAAATAGGCTAAAAAACCAAGGAATTTTCGCATTCAGGACACTCCCCTAACGCAAATATTTGCGTGAATTCCAAAGAAATTATAGCAGCATCAGCATCGAGTCTGGGGCTAGCCACCCTGTCAATATGAGGTCCCAACTCCTCCTGGTTCATACAAACCATGATTTATTCCGATTTGGGTGCGGAAAAAAACAAGGAAGTTTGGCATTCAGGACACTCCCCTAACGCAAATATTTGCGTGAATTCCAAAAAAAATCATATCAGCATCAAGATCAAGTCTGGGGCTAACCACCCTGCAAATATGAGCTCCGAACTCCTCCTCGTTCCCACAAACCATGATTTATTCCGACAGGGGTGCCGAAATGCGAGGGTGTGGGGGGGGGGGGTACACAATTTTCATTTTCCCCCTTCCCCCAAACCCCCACCCCCTTCACCAACACCTTTCAGGGATAATAATAATAATAATAATAATAATAATAATAATAATAATAATAATAATAATAATAATAACTAGGGGCTGCGCCAACACCTGAAAGGATGGTTTGCAATTCGCGCACCGCCCCAACCCCACCCCTCTCGGGCTGGGGTTTCCGGGGGAAGGCCCCCAAGGATGGTTTGCAATTCGCGCACCGCCCCAACCCCACCCCCCCCCCCCCCCCCCCCACCCCCCTCGGGCTGGGGTTTCCGGAGGAAGGCCCCCCCGGACCCCCCCTTCCCCGTCGACAGGGTACGTTCAATAGCCGTAGGTACCGGCAAGTACTCCCAAAAAAACAAGGAATGTCGACAGAGTACGCTCAATTGCAGAAGGTAACCGGCATAAACCCTTCTGGCACAACTCTTAGAACCTTGGAGCATTCTCAGCCATTCATTTTCGTGCCGGCTAATTTGTTTTGGGTACGTACAATTGCGGGGCTGGGGTTCCCGGGGGAAGGGCCCCCCGGATCCCCCCCTTCCCCGTCGACAGGGTACGTTGAATTGCCGGAGGCACTGGCAAGTACTCCCAAAAAACAAGGAATTTTGGCGTTGAGGACACCCCCTAACGCAAATATTTGCGTGAATTCCTCAGAAACTATATCAGCATCGAGTCTGGGGCTAGCCACCCTGTCAATACGAGCTCCAAACTCCTGCTGGTTCCCACAAACCACGATTCATTCCGACAGGGGTGCAGATTTTTTTTTTGGTGGGGGGGGGGGGGGGGGGCGTACACAATTTCGAAAATCCCCCCTCCTTTTCCCAACGTCGCCTTTCCTCTCATTCTCACATGCACAACTTCTACCGCCTTGGACCAATCTCAACCATTCATTTTGGCACTACTTTGTCATTACATTCGAAATTGAACAAATGTAAGCACATGAATATGTACTTGTTTTTGCACGCTTGACACGAGCACTTTTTAGGGATATAGTTGAAAGTATGAATTGTGGAACTGTGTAACAGACCGGCCCTCTCAAGTTGGGGAAGTGGGAGGACCGAAGGCGGGGGTGGGGCAGCATGGGTAATGAGGGGGGGAAGCTGCCGCTGAACCAGACTGCGTTGGACCTCAGCAACCAAAGCATCGACGACCGCAAGGCCAAGGTCAGACTTGTCTCACTCCACTTTCCACAACCTTTTCTTTGTTTGTTTGTTTGTTTTGAAAAAGAAGACGAAAGAGGAAGAAGAAGAAGAAGAAGAAGAAGAAGAGGAGGAGGAAGAGGAAGGGGAAGAATAAGGGGGGGGGGGAGGAAGGAGGAGAAGGAGAAGGAGAAGAGGGAGAGGGAGAAGGGGAAGAGGAGGAGGAGGAAGAGGAAGAGGAGCAGGAGGAGGAGCAGGAGCAGGAGGAGGACGAGGAGAAGGAGAAGCAGTTAGAGAAGGAGGAGAAGAAGATGCTGAAGCTGCTGCTGACGCTGACGCTGACGGTGACGGTGACCGCGACGCTGACGTTGACGCTGACGCTGACGGCGACGGCGACGGTGACGGCGACGGTGACGTGACGGTGACGATGACGATGATGATGATGATGACGACGACGATGACGACGGCGACGGCGAGGAGACTCATCAGTTATAAATTGCAAATGGTCGACGAAATCATCAAATCAATTGGAGCCTCCTTAGTACCTGAGTCTCAGCACCCTTTATTGCGTTTGTGTATATACTCCTTACGGCTAT
>WBZZ01003503.1:30000-46877 GCA_019918135.1 Paulinella micropora
AAGCACATGGAACACAGTGAAGTCAGTGATCAGTACAGGATAAACAGACAGCAAGCAGGTGTAGTCTTTGCACTTGCCTCTTGTGTAACGTAAGTGACAAGTTTGGTAACCGTTGTGAACTCAGAGTGGATTTGCAAATGCATGGGTGCAATTGTGTTGAGGATCAGATTGTCGTACAAAGTTGCGTCTGTGTTGTTGTCGTGCAGGTGTTGGAGGGCGTGGTTGAAGACTCAGCCTTCCTGGAAGATGGCTCCTCGTCCAGCTCTGCTTTTGTCACCGATCAGGAAACTCGCTGGTACACCTGCTGCCACCTTGCACATCGTCCCTTATTTTCTTGTCATCCCTGTCTGTTCAGGTTCGGGAGCCGGGGCCAGAAAGGCGATTCCAGCGAGAAAGCCGCCGCTAGCAAACTGGGTGTGGAGAACACGTCGGTGCAGGCGGAGGGCGAGGGCGGGGTCATGCCCGTGCCCAGGCTGCGAGGCCGCGACAGCAAGCTAATAAAAATTACCTCCCTCAAAAACCGTCCGCAGGAGCAGCCCGAGCTCCTTGGACCCGAAGAGCTGGATGACACCTCGGGGGGCAGCCAAAGGGTCCAGGCAGCAGAGAAGCAGAAGTCAGGACTCGAATCACAGGAGGAGCCTGCTGGCAACCGGCTCGACGAAGGAGATGAGGTTCACGTCGCCTTGCATACATACATTCATGTTTAGTAAACGCAAGTGTTTCGATTACATAAATACTTAAGATGCGTGCAAGTATGTATGTAGTACTTATTTATGTATGTATGCACTCATAAATTTATGCACGTATGTGCATAGTTTCAATAGATCCTGTTTATCATAATCTGCATAGATATTATGTGTTTTAGATCACCGAACACATGCTCATCCACAATGTACACTGCATGCAAGTTTACTATCAGTTTGCTTGTTCTCTCAGATTTCGATTGGACCCGAAAGAAACACGACACGTGTTTATCTTGGCATCGTTTGTAGCACAGGCTTGTTCCATTCGAAACTCCCAGCGTGCCAGGCGCACAACACACGCGTGCTGCTGTTCTAACGCGAATGTCTGCACTTGACCCAGGAGCAGAGGCGGATGGGACCCAAGCGCGTGTCTTCGCAGCGGCTCCTTCAGGGCATGCTGACACTCCTGAATGGCGACCTCGCTGCACTCAAGGTCAGCTCCACTATTGTTTCCGTTTGGTTTTTGCGAATATGCTAGTTTTGTTATTTATGGTATGTTTTTGTGTCAGTTTGTGCTTGCATGAATATATCTATGCGCACTACGAGAAATTCAGACAGATGTGTTTTGTTGTCCATTTTGCAACCCAATGTCCTTTGTCTAGACCTTCATCAAACAAGGCAAGGCATACAAGCAAAAGCGCATCTCAGCTGACGAGTATCACGCACTTATTCTAGTGTCCTTCCAGCCTGCATTGTCTTCACACAAGCAACTCGACCAGGTTACCGCCGTTCCCCTCCATGCCGATTTGCATGAAGAAGAAGAAGAAGAAGAAGAAGAAGAAGAAGAAGAAGAAGAAGAAGAAGAAGAAGAAGAATGATGATGATACTGGTTACCTCAGTCTAGATCCACGAATCCTTGCGGACATACCTTCATGATAATGATGATGATGATGATGATGATGATGATGATGATAATAATAATAATAATAATATAATAGTGCTTCTCTGTCAATGGCTGATGCATTTCTGCACATGCGCCTCCATCGTCTCACCCGTGAGGGGAGTACGAAGAATTGACGATAAGCTCTAATGACACCCCCGCAAGGGCAGTTCCAACACTTCCAGACGGGCCGGTATGTTCAATGAAAATACTGGTCCAGACGGATCGGTATGTTCAATGAAAATACTGGTGGCACCGACGGGAATCGAACTGGCGACAGGGCCCAGATGGTAGAACTTGACCACTGGGCTATCACGGTGTCCAAAATAATATAATAATAATAATAATAATAATAATAATAATAATAATAATAATAATAATAATAATAATAATCATAATCATAATATTAATAATAAATAATAATAATAATAGTGCTTCTCTGTCAATGGCTGATGCATTTCTGCACATGCGCCTCCATCGTCTCACCCGTGAGGGGAGTACGAAGAATTGACGATAAGCTCTCATGACACCCCCGCAAAGGCAGTTCCAACACTTCCAGACGGACCGGTATGTTCAATGAAAATACTGGTGGCACCGACGGGAATCGAACTGGCGACAGGGCCCAGATGGTAGAACTTGACCACTGGGCTATCACCGTGTCCAATAATAATAATAATAATAATAATAATAATAGATTTTTCAATTAGTCGGCCTTTAATCCTTTCGGAGATGTGTCTCCATTCGCATAACCGAGTAGTAGTAGTAGTAGTAGTAGTAGTAGTAGTATTAGTAGTAGTACTAGTAGTACTAGTACTAATACTAGTACTAGTACTGGTACTAGTGCTAGTAGTAGTAGTAGTAGCAGTAGTACTAGTAGTACTAGTAATACTAGTACTAGTACTAGTACTAGTACTAGTGCTAGTAGTAGTTGTAGCAGTGGTAGTAGTAGTAGTAGTAGTAGTAGTAGTAGTAGTAGTAGTAGTAGTAGTAGTAGTAGTGGTGGTGGTGGTAGAGTAGTAGTAGTAGTAGTAGTAGTAGTAGTAGTAGTAGTAGTAGTAGTAGTATAGTATTAGTAACGTTTTGGCATGCAGGACTCTATTTAATCTGTGTTTACGAGTAAACTTGTTCGCAAATGACACGTTGCGTGTGGTTTGTAGCTGGTGGTGGCGTTGGCGCGAGAATTTGGTCGCGATCGAGGTCTTCCATTGCTTGAAAGGCACGGGGAATACAAATCGCGAGTTGAGCAACAAGATGCCTACCCGCAGAAGAGAGACAGCAACAACCAACCCAGCAAGTCTCAGAAGTCAGGCAAGTCAAGCTCCAAAGAAAAGGCAGACAGCAGAGCTAGTGACGGTCACTCTGAAGGGGAAGAGAGGAGGGTGCGCGGTATTGGACGAATAGAAGCGCGCAGAGACCGTCGGATAGTGGTTGCAGTGCAGGAGGACGAGGACGCAGAGCGCAAACAGCGAGCAAAGGGTTGCGAGAAGTCAGGTGACAAAAAGGAGGACATCACCCGTGGGCTGCTAAATGGTTCCAAAAGCACAGACAAGAGCAACTCGAATTCCGATCTAACAGCAAATAAGAAAGTTCAGAATGTTAATAATTTGTTAGCGGGAGTGGGTTGTGAGTTAGGTGTGGATGAGGATTGGGAGTTGCTAGCTGTCCAAACGGAGCTCACTTGCAAATCCCTCTCAAATTCCTCGCTCTCCTCTTCAAGCCGTTCCTTAACTAATGCTGTTGATGCGGCATTACCAGTTTCTGCCTTGAATACCTCAATTCCTTCGGGTTCAAATACTGCACTCGAATCGACTGTGGCCTGCCTTAAGTCTAACAGTTCAGACGAACACATAAATGAGGACTCACCATCTTCGTTCTCTAGCACTTTGCTTACATCTTTATCTACTTCATCCTGCTCCATCACGTCTGAGTCTCCCTTGCTCTCTCAAGCTGCAGCTTCCCCGTTGTCTTTTTCTTCTGGTGGCTCTGCCTGTCTTTTTTCGGCCACTTCTCTTCCTGCCTCTTCCTCTTCTCATCCTCTTTCTTTCTCCTCATCCTCCTCCTCCTCCTCCTCCTCTTCTTCTTCTTCTTCTGCTGCTGCTGCTGCTGCTGCTGCACCTCCTCCTCCTTCTGCTTCTGCTTCTGGTTCTGGTCTTTTCCGTCCTCCTGCCTCTTCGTCTTCTGTCGCGGCTGTCTCGGGTATTTTTCCGTCTTCTTCTTCTTCTTCTTCTTCTTCTTCTTCTTCTTCTTCTTCTTCTTCTTCCACTAAGGCTTGTACTATTTCTTCGTCATCTCTGCCTTCAGTTTCTTCTCCTCCTACATGTCATCCAAACGGTCCGAAGCCTGTTGTTTCCCCTTTCTCTTCTGCGCTGCCGACCAATACAGGTGATTCCTGGTCTTCAGTCACTTCTAGGCAATTCTCCGAACCTTCTTCACCTTTGCTTTCCTCAGCTTTCTCGTCCTGGAGTAGCGCACCTCCTGTTCGCTCTGTTTCCGATGTTACTCCTTCCAATCCTGCCTTCACTATTGCATCAAGCGACATGTCACCCACATTCTCTGTTGTTTCTTCTCGCCCTACTATCCCGACCACCAAGAAGAAGATGTCCGACAAGTGGGCAGTCGACAATCCCTTCACTTTCGGCGCTTCTCTTAAATCTGCTTCTGCGGCTTCTGCTGTATTCGGGACATCAAACCAATTGAAGGAAAAAGGCCAGGGCTCTCCCGAATCCAGTGAGCAAATGAACGGTAGGCCCAAGGGATGCAGTGAGCAAATGAACGGGAAGTGCAAGGGCAAGGGTGAGCCCAATCCATTCTCCTTTCCTTTCAAGAAGGGTGTCACCAGCCAACTCAGTACTGACTCCAAACCCAGCAGCGCCACCAGTTCTTCGGAATTCTCCACTCCTTTGGCGTCCTCAGCTCATTCTATCACACACGCGACCCGCCGTCCAGTGTGGTTGGACCGTGGTTTGTCCGGCGACGCGGGCGCCGGTACACTAGGTGCTCTGCCTGGAGGTGTTGATGGCAACAACCCGCTGGCTCGGAAGAAACATGGCGTCACTGCGTCCACGCCCTCCAACACCGAATCACTGCCTGACTTGCCGCATAAAGCTTGGATTGCACCCCCTCGAACGCACAAATTGTCCAGCAACAGCAACGTCAAGTTCAGTGGTCTCGGCAGTGGCAAAGGTGTCGATCGCCCGCCGACTGTAGCCTCGGGCCTGGACAAACAAAACTTACCCAAAGCATCACTGGGTGGGCTTCCGAAGTCCTTTGGTGACTCACCTTACGCCTTTACCCTCGCTTGCAATACGTCGCTTCCTGCCAAGCCCTCTGTCTCCGATCCAGGGACTCCGCCGCCTGCATCGCCACAAGCCCCGCCCAGCAATAGTTTTGGAGGTGCTGCCGCGGCGGCGATGCATACAGAGCCGGAGGGACTTGACGAGCGGGAGAGGGATGTGTGGCAGCGCCAACAGAAGCGAGTCATGGAACAACGTCTGCGAGAAGTCGATGAGGCCTTGCTTCACGAAGAAAAGAATGAGGTCAGGAGACGGATCTCTGAGCAGGTTCACCAGTGGGCAAAGAAGCACGCCCTCCCTGTGGAAGGTAAGGGCTCCGCGGGAAACTCACAGCAAGTGAAAAAGGTACTTGCACCTGAAGGTTTGTCGTATTTGCTATCCTATACTATTACAGTCGGTACTCATCGGCATCATAAAACGGCTTCCTTGTCGAATTGTTGTCTTACATTTTGCTGCTCAGAAGAGTGATTGGGATGGCATGGGTGTGAGCACGGAAGCTGCAAAACAGAAAGCGAAGTTGCCGCCTCCCAAAGTAAGCGAATTTCCGGTTCCTGACAGACCTGAATTCACTGCTTCCTAATATTGCAGGT
This sequence comes from Paulinella micropora, assembly GCA_019918135.1. Classification (NCBI taxonomy): domain Eukaryota; phylum Cercozoa; class Imbricatea; order Euglyphida; family Paulinellidae; genus Paulinella; species Paulinella micropora. The sequence goes on from WBZZ01003503.1 coordinate 35,507, forward strand.
GGTTTACGTACCCGATGTGGTTCAACTGCTTTTGCACCTACATCACGTCTTTCCTAACCAAGAAGACCCCAGCGGCGGCCCCTACCCTTTTGCCAAATCTCTTACTTCCTCCTCTTCTATCTCAAGCAGTTCGCTATCGCCAGCTACTGTCAAGAAAGCCTACCTCAAGGCACTGTTGCGAGTACACCCTGACAAACAATCGAAAGAGGCGGGGCCTAATATGGTGGTGCTGGCCGAAGCCGTTTTCGCCACCTTGCGTGTTGCGTACGAGCAGTATCTTGCCTCTGCAGGCTAACTTTTCACACAAATCCTATCATTCAAGGAAAATACTTGCCACTCGCATTTATTAATTAGCAGGAAATATTAATATTAATATCAAAGTCTCAGTTCGTCCTCTTTTTTCTGCCTCAGCTCTTAATCTTCCTAGTCTTCCCTGCTACTTTTGTCGGTCAAGATCAGAAAGATATTATTTATTGTAAGCCGGTGTCTATATCCACTCAATCCAAGCACTCTGAGAATAACCTAATCTTCCTCCTCTACAAAAGAGAGGAAACCAGTATGGTGGGAAAATGTAGGAGACTATCAGCAAGTATCAGACTGATCACTTTAACGACCTGCCAAAATCACTACCGTTGACTTTTCACTGTTTTTGACCGGCCGTTAGATTCTCCTCTGCACGTTTCGACTTCACTAACTAGTTTTCGATTTCGTTCAGAAATGACTTCAAACGATAAAGTCAAAGTTCTTTTTAGAAAAGATTAACTCTTGCCTTTTCCTAACTCTATTGAATTTTTCCCTGATTTCCCGTGAAACCGTGTGACGCAAGTTGCGGTGATTGTGGATAAGGAAACAAGAGTGATGGAATACAATATTTTTACTTCATATGTAGTTAGCTCCTTATCAAAATGCAAAGATGATAAAGTTTTGCCTTCTATTTTCAAGTTTTGTGAAATAGTATGATAACTCTTTGAGCAATTGAGAAAAACCATCGCAATTTCTGTAGGCATCACCCCCCGGATAGCCGGTAAAAAGTACACTTTTTCTGGTGTCAGGTGCACCTAGTTTTTTTCCATTATTTTCAATATCGTTTGGCCGGATTTGACCTAATGCCATTTTAACCTTGGTCTGTTGCAGTTTTCTTTTCGGCTTCACTGAGCTAATATAACGAGACATCATTCTCTTTTGTGGATTTGTGTCTGGTTGTATTACCGACTTTTTATTGAGCTATCTTCGGGGATTGTAACATTGGAGTCACCAGCACAAGGCTGATTTCTTTTCTGGCTTGTTTTTGGCACAGCAGAAAGAAAAATTTGACATACCTATCTCTTCTGAGTAGGTGTTCCAAAAAACAAATACTCCAGCACATCCCCACACAGCTCTTTTTACAAAGCTAGACGTCTAGGCGTTTGTGAGTAGGTGTCTCAGTACCCTCTCCACAGCCTGTATCTGTGTCCTCACAAGGAGGCCAGACACCAGACCTCGTAGCTGTTCTTTTGTTCTCTCTTGAGACAGAGACAGAGTAGGTCAACAGACGTACAAACAAACACTCACAGTTACAAACAAACTTGAAGGACACGAGCGTAATACTCTACCTTTCAAGTCTGTGCACTTTGTTGCCTCTCAAACCACACACATCAGAGTATTTTTGCAAATCTCTGACTGTCTTTCGACAATAGGTCTGAACAAGTGTCAGACGACAAGTCGACTTCTCAAGGAGTGCTTCTCTAGCCTCTTTGACATTATCTGTACTAGGTCCTCGTACCTCATAACAGATACAACAACAAAAAGAGAAAAAGAAAAGAGGAGTGGAGAAGGAGATCAAATTTTCAGAGAAAGTCGTACAGATTACTTCTTTCTCACAAAAAAAACACATAAGACATAGAGGTGAGACGCTCTCTCTCTATACTGTCTTTTCGTTTTTTCTCTCTATTCGTTCCTCATAGACGAACAGAGCAATTACGGGGTAGAAACAACTCTGTCTCATCCGTATTCCTTCAGCGTCCATATTTACTAGGTCTGAAGACTGGCAGGAAGGAGGGGGGGAGAGTGAGCGAACCCCAGGAAACGAAGAGGAGTTCGTTGACCCTCATGCAGAAGGAGGAGATCTGGCACCTTCCTTTGACACAGGAGGAGCAGAGAATCAATTTTTTACTGCGCCTTTCTTTGACACAGGAGGAGCAGAGGAAGTCGAGGAGGAGGAGAAGGGAGGAGAGGAAGCGAGGTTTGTGGCCGAATATGGCAAACTAAGTAAGAAGGAGTTTGAGGAGAAGAAAGGGAAGGATGAGGCCTATAAATGGCTATACATTCCCCAAGAAATGCGATGGGGACAACCCTTGAAGAAGGAGGACATCTGTTACCCTCTCCCAAGGCAAGCTCTGCCTCTGGCAGAATTCCTCAGAGACGACGGTGCACAGTTACAGGTGCAACACGTCTCATTTGGGGACAATATGTCTTTACTGGAGCTACTCGACCTCTCATGGACAGTGTTTGAGTGTGCTATACTCTTTGAGTACCAGACTGGAAAGACTGTGCTGCCATGGAACACAAGAGCACTGGCTAGGTTGCTCGATCCTGGTCAGGACATTGATTCAATAAAGAGAGTGGAAAAGGAGTTTAAGTTCAGGAATCCAAAAGGACAGATCAATGTCATGGATGTGTCTCTGAAACTTATGGAGGCCAAGTTAGTGGACCTGGGTAAACTCCAACACACCCAGTTTGGCAGGGACCTTCACCCGGCCCTGAGGGAAATAGAAGGCGAAGCTGGAGGGGTGACGAGGATGAAGAAGCTGCATGCGGCCTTGGTGAAGGATGACGCATGGAAGAGGTGGGTCTTCACGAAGGATCATACGATCTTGGAGGGGACGGCCGCACCACCCCCCACCAATAAAGCGGGAGAGAAGGAGTTGGCGGAGAAGGCCTTGTTCCTTCGGAAGGCAGCTGAGATCCTGTCTTTTTTTCATCATGCCCAAGAGCTCTATATCAAAGAGCTAGCGGCTGAGAAAGAAAAGAAGGAGATGGAGGCAAAGATTGCATTAGCCAAGGCGGCGGGAACAAAGGGACCGAAATATTCCTCTGGATCTTATATGGCTCCCTCGGGCCGCTCCGCCCCGTCAGCCCACACAGCCCCTTCGGCCCCTGCGACTAGCTCAGCGCCTACCACTGTCATTGTCAACAGTAATGACAAAAAGGACAGACAGGCTATCATACAGGCCTTCCAAAAATATACAAAGTCCGATGCCACTGCTCTGACGCTGTATGCAGAGACAGCGAGTCAGAAGGACACGGATGCGAACCTTCGAGACAAGCTCAGAAGAATTGATGCTTGTATGAAGCAGCATCCAACGGACGAAACACAGGAGTATGAGGCGTTGTACACCTTGTTGGACCCATCAATCATCACACAAGGGTTTGATGTTGGGGAGTACAAGGCGATGAGAGCGGTAGAGGTGGCGGCTAGGAGAGCAGCCTCAGACCTGCAATGCACGGTGCCAGTTGCCGTCCTCTTGCAATACTTTAAAACTCATGGGTATCAGCACCTGTGCACTGGTACTTTGATTGGGTTTGAGATTTTTCAAGAGGTGAACGAAGGGCTGGGCATTGGCACGAGGTTGGCAGCGATCCTCACTGAGGTCAGCGCCAAGTACGGGCTCTTTTATAGCCGGAAGTCTATCATTTTGTACTTCCTGAGTGCTTTGTGTACACGACACCCGAGCAAGCTCGCAAGGATCATACAGTCCTGTCCGACCTTCACGGCGGTGAAGACGGCGGATTTTTTAGAAACGAATATATACGAGAGGACTGTAGCGGCTACTCCGCCGGGCGACCTGTTCAAGGAGGTGCTCGACGCGTGTTCCGAATTGGACACGGCCACCGAGTCATTCTCCAGTGCCGCGACACAGGGGGTTGGAGGTGCTCAAGCAGCACATGCAACTCGAACGGCAGGTCTCAAGAGGGGGAGAGATGAGCCGACGCCGTGCTACCGCTATTTTTCATACATGGCGTGTAAGCATGAGGCACAGAAAGGAGTAGGCAATTGCCTCTTCAGCCACGACTCTCTTGATGATAGGCAGCGAAATCTTTTCCTTAGAGAGCTCGAAGGCATGAAAAAGACCATGTACGCCATGTACAAGAAGGAGTTGGAGGAGGGGAGGTGGAATGCGAATATGGTCTCGGATGCGGAGTTCCGGAGGCCATCATTTACTTCCTTGACAGAATGAAGAGAAGGGAGAAGAGAGAGACATCGGGCCGATCAAAGGCGCCCGACTAGAGGAGGAGGAGAGACGAGAGGATCGTCACGAGGGTCCCGAGGGACACCAAGAGGGGCGGCACCACGAGGACGAGGCTTTCGTGGAAGGGGAGGACGGACCCCAGCGCGCCCTCCCAGAGGACACGGATACTGGAATTATAGCACCAGTTCCAGCTCCAACTACCCCCAGCAAGCTTATACCGCTACGGAGGGGGGACGTCAAGACGAAGACACCGGCTCAGGTGAGCGTGTTGTCGTCGTAGACTGACGGGAGGAGAAGAGAGAGGAAAAGAAGAGAGAGAAGGAGATAAAAACTGTTCTTTTTAATCCGACAGTCACAGTTATGCCTACTGTTGCTGAACAGGATACGAACGGTTCCGTTCCTCCTAGACGTGAAGGTGAAGGCACACAGCCTCACAAGCCTCAAGGTAAGCACTTGCTAGTTCATCCTTCGAGAGCTAATATGATAAATGATGCGAATAGGAAGGCGAAGAAGGCGATGGAGGAGAGGAAGCCGAAACCAAAGGCTAGGTCTCCTCCTACGAAGAAGCAGCGGACCGTACCCCCGCCAAAGGACTCAATAGTCTCTGCTATAGACACGAGTACACTCGGTGTACCAGACTCTGTCCAAAAGACACTCGAGATACCGGAAGCCCCGGAGACTCAAGAAGTTAAGTTGGCGGAAAAGGGGGGAGAACGAGAAGAGGACAAGGAACTTGAGCTTAGACTCAAAACCCTAGAACGAAAAATTCATGTGCTAGCGGCTAGTTTACATAGACCAGACGCGCTATGCTACACTGACCTCTTTTGTGAAACTTTACAAACCACATTAAAAGTTGGTAATGATACGATGGCGAATATTAATATTGTCGGCCAGAAGTTTTTGAATAGTCACCGGACATGGGTGGACAAAAACATTAGAAAAACAAAGGGGACCCTAAAAGGGGTAGGCAGCCGTACGGAAATTACGGGCATCGTCACATTAATTTTCAAATTGAAATCCGGTCGAGTATATCGTGCGGACCTCTATGTTGTCCCCGATTATCACGGTTCAATCCTGCTGTCGTATGACCAATTGGCTACGATGGGGGCTGTGATCGATTGCGCCGCACGGCGGGTGATTTATGGAGTGAAGAATGAAGAGGAGGAGGATATTAATCCGATGACTGCTACTGACTCATACGAGGCTTTTGAGCTGAGTCTAGCAACGGAGAGGAAAAAGTTGGCCTTCGTACATGAGGCAACTGAAGCCTATGTACACCCCTATGTCACAGTGCCGGAGGAACTGACCTGGACCGACAATTGGGAGACGGAGATGCAGGCGTATACGGTTACGATTCCCGCATGGGACAGAAAGTCTATTGATGACTTAGTCGTAGCGCGTAATGAGGAGATAATATGTGTTGCGAAACAGTGCCCGTCGTTGGCCAGATTCGCAGAAGGTGGCGGGGCAGATGTCCATATTACTAATGGCTACTGTTACCATGCGAAGGTGTCAGATGAGAAGAGAGAGGCGTTTGTGCCAAGGAGGAAGGGGCGTATCCCCGATATTCCAGCGGATGACATTAAAACTTTTATCACGAACTTTTGGGGCGATGTGCCTACCTGGCCGCGCTCATTAACTGAAGTGAAAAAGTGTCTACGGACTCTATTTGAGAGTAACAAGCCGTATACTGTCATTCTGCCATACAATGAGAAGGCGATCTGGGCACAGGAGATAAGGGACCGGCTTATTGATCATCCTATACCTGTTCCTTCTCGCAAGCAACAGTTAGTGGTGGCTTGTCGACTCGGGTCTCGGGAGCAGAGCAGTGCATACAAGCAAAAGCTCAGAGCCCAGGACAAGTTGAAATTGATACCTCAAGCTTTCACATGCTTTGATGGTTTCTACACCCGTAAGGCTCCGATACAATACGCGAACCTTATTGATATGCTTGTCGGGCTGGGTCATGATGATGAGCCGGACACAGTCACGTATGAAAGAACGGGACTAGACGATTTGTCCGAGGAAGATTTGAGTTTGGAGGAGGACTTAGCGCCCCTCAAGGAGCATAAGAAGATGTCGGAGGAAGATTTCCAAGCGGCGGCGCGGAAAATTTTAGAAGAAGGAGTGGGTTCGGAGAGAGAGAGAAGGCGTTTCTCAAAGCTAAGATGGAGGCGTACAGAGAAATTTTCGACCCTCCTCGGGCAGGTGGTGTAAAGTCGGATGACTTCACTGCTGTCATTTACAAGATACCGGGTGCGGAGCCATCTCCGGCACCACGGGGGGCAAATTTGAGCATACATGAGGCAAAAATAGCGGAGGAGAATGTGAGACAGTTGCTCGATGAGGACTTTATTGAGAGATCTACATCTCCAATTGTCTCTCAACCGAAAATCGTCCCTAAGCCAGGAGGAGAATGGCGCTTGACGATCAATTATGCCCGTGTGAATAAGGTGCTAGAGGAAGAGAGAAATCCTCTGCCGACCTTAGAAGAAGGCAGAAGGGTGCTGCGGAATGCTAAATTCTATTCGGTCATTGACCTTAAGAACGGCTTCTGGCAGATACCACTGGACGAGAAATCCAGATGGCTGACTGCATTCGTTGTGGGTATGGAAATATACCAGTGGAAGGTGCTTCCAATTGGACTCAAACAGGCCCCGGGGCTCTTTCAGAAGGCGATGCAGAAGATGTTGAGCGGTCAATATGACGACCAGTCGGAGGATGGTTTTATGAGAAGGAGAGGACAGAAGGCGGGACAATATGCATTTTGTTACATCGATGACATCATCGTATACTCTAACACAATGGAAGAGCATATCGATCACTTGTCAGATGTCTTCAGGCGCATCGGAGCTTTTGGCCTGAAATGCAACCTAAAGAAATGTCAGCTTGCCAGGACAAGTGTGACGTATTTGGGTTACGAGATTTCTCATAATAGGGTCTCGATATCGCGCGAAAAGAGGGAGGAGATCATGAGTAGACAGTTGCCAAAGAATCGCACGGAGTTACACTCTTTTCTTGCGATGGCACAGTACTACAGCCAGTTCATACCCGATTGGGGTGCAACTCGGGCTAAGCTGGAGAAGATGATTGATTTTGGAGACTTTGACAAGTGGGATGAGGAGGCTTTGCAGGCGTTTAATACGCTCAAAGATATCATTTATAAAGATCCCAAGGACGGCGGATTAGTACTTATGATGCCCGACTTTACGAAACCGTTCGTAGTCGACACGGATGCATCTAAGTTTGGCGCGGTGCTGCAACAAGAAGATGAGGAGAAAAGGTTGCGCCCGATCATGTTTATTAGTAGAAAGCTGTGTGCGGCGGAGCGAAATTACTGCACGCGACAGAGGGAGGCGTTGGCAGTAGTATGGGCTCTCAAGAGGCTCAGAGAATACTTGTGGGGAGGACCTCTATTCACGGTTAGGACCGATCATCACAACCTTCTTTGGTTGATGAATCATGAACAAACCGGCCGTTTGGCGCGGTGGCAAGCTTTCTTGTCATGTTTCAATTTCACGATGGTCTACTTACCGGGAAAGCGAAACGTAGTCGCTGATAGCCTTTCCAGGCTAGAGTTTCAGTCGGAGGTGTCGGCTCTCGTATCATCAGTGGAGATGATGGACCTGTCCACGGACAAGGTATACGAGGTGAGCCACATAGAGGCGATGCAGATGGCAAGAGGCGTTCGTTATGACCGCACGGGTCTACGATATAGTCCTCAAGGCCCGGAGCATGGCATATGCTGTGAGGTGCATGTTCTCGAAGACGCTGAGTGGTCTTATGAGGCATACGAGAACGCGAAGGCGAATATAAAAGAAGAGGAGGAGACGACTGAGGTCTGCACTGAACCTCCACAGGAAAATCGAAGCGAGCTTGATGAAGACCCGGAAAGGGTAGGAGTAAGGTTGGAGGACGGTACTATTCATATCGCCTCGCCTACCGCGTGGAGGCAGCAACAGGCGACGGATCCGGAGTTCAAGGAGCTCATAACGTTATACAAGAACCCTAATGAGCTTAAAAAGACTCCACAGATCAAAGATCAGATGAAGGAGATGGCGTGGAGAGATTGGCTATTGTGGTACAAGGGCCAGCATGGCAAATTTGCATCACAGCCTGACAAATGGACTCTCTGGGTACCAGAGAAGTTGAGGCGCTTTATATATGTCGCAGCCCATAACTGCCCCTTACTGGCACATCCGGGTCGACAAAGAACTCATTGGTTCATAGCGAGGCGATTTTGGTGGAAAGGGATGAAGGAGGAGATAGACAGGGAAGTGGACGCATGCATCCCATGCAAAACCACAAAGACACCGCTGAAGGCGAACTTTGGCCTGATCGGTACATTCCCGTTACACGCCGGGATGTTTGAATTTTTACACATCGATCATGTGGGACCTTTCCCCGAATCGGCAGAAGGGTACAGATACCTTCTTACCGCAATAGATCGAGCCACCAATTATGTCTGGGTTGTTCCTGTTAAGGACGCTACAGGCAAGACAACTGCGGAGGCTCTGATCGATAGGATCGTCTCGCAGATCGGAGTGCCTAGAAAGATATGTTCTGATCGAGGTTCTGACTTTAATAATGAAGTCATCGACAGACTATCTAAGTACTACGGGATGAAATGGCAATATGTTACTGCCTATAACCCGAGAGCGAATGGCAAGATCGAGCGGGTACATAGACCTCTCAAAGCCTCGCTTAAGATGTACTGTATGAAGAAGGAGAATCTGAGAGCCTGGGTGGAGGCAGCACCTTCATTTGCCTTTGCAATGAACTGTCTACCCTCATCGGCATTAGGAGGAGCCAGGAGCTCAGTCTCGCCATATCAATTGGTTTACGGCCGAGAGCCTAATATCCCAACCTCACTTCTGCATCCAAAAGACACTTGGGCAGATGAGGATGAGTTGTTCGGGATGAGACTAAGAGCGAAGATGGAGGCGGAACAAATAGTTGCGGCGCACAGGGAGGCGGAGCGCAGAAAGACTGACGCACAAGGAGTGACAAGCGCACTTAGATCAAGTCCGTTTCCAGGTTGGGGATATTGTACTCTTGTACCATCCTCAAGTCCCTAAGGGGGTTAGCTCTAAGCTGTTTACCCACTGGAAAGGACCATACCAGATCATGGAACAGATGGGACCTCTGAATTATAAGATCAGGGGTAGAGGGAAGATGCAGATTGTGAATGTTCGAAGGCTGATCAAATATAACCCCTTCTTACTTGAGGATGAATCCGTTGAGGAGCGTTGAAACGGATGAAGGAGGACTTCAAAGAGGTACCGCCTATACAGAAGGAGGATACCTTAGAGGAGGAGAATGCCTATCGGGCACCTGTCACGGAGAAGGAGGAGACCGAGAAGGAGAGTAAGGAAGACTCAAACCGCAAAAGCGCGGCGGGGACTCAGTCTAAAGCCCCCATAGTCCGCGGCGGTACGAAGGAGAAGTTCACGGAGGCGCAGAGGAGGAGAGCGCAAAACGATCTCATCTTCGACCAACCGAGGAAGGTGGCAAGGTCGACGCGAGCGACGGATGTCCATGGAGGAGGAGGGGAGAAGGACACTAACCCGAACGCGGGTAATGTGGACATTCGACATGTGCGATGGAAGGAAGGAGAGGCGATTGCGGCCATCAAGTGGGTCCGAGACGCTTTTTATCTGTTGAGACCGGCAGAATCTCATGTTGCCGATGACACTCTCTCAGATCTTTATCTCATGCGAGCTGTGGCGGTCCCGCAGACTACACGGGCAGCACGGACATCGAAGAGATCCTTAGCAGCAAAAACGATACAACCGGTACTCCATTTTTGGAGAAGCATGGACCCTGTTGAGGATCCAAAAGCTAGACAATATTTACCGGTGTACAAAGACGCGAAAAATCTCGAGACATGGGATGATACTATTACCCTTCGAGACAAAGACCACACTGCGTGGACTATTCAGTCACTGCCTAGAGGAGTGCTTGACATTCCTTTTGACTTATTCTTGGGCGCCATCCCTAACAAAATATGGGACTTTCTGGAGGAGTCGAAGTTTGATTTGACTTTTGTTGGCGGCCCGCCACCTGGCAAATGGGTTCGCGCAAGGCGACGAAGGCAGTAAGTGACATTTTTTTCTTTTATCACGCGTCGGACATTGAAAGCTGCATGTGGATTAATCTCATAGTGCCCATGTCAGATCATGTCTTATTAAAATGTTTTTATACCATTGTTGTTACTTGGCATTTTTATCGCAACATATGAGTGCGAGGGTCAATCGGCAAATGGATACGACACCGTATAAGGGAATCGCTTGTGAGTTTAGCGATGGTGTTCCTGGTACGACCCTGCTTCAAGTATCCAGGGTGATGTTCTCAAAAAATGTTCTCATAGTAGACATATTAAATTTTTTCTTTGGATATACTTAATATCGTCATACCAGCACGGTCCGTCTCTACTTGTGTCGGCATATCGCATGGTCGGGCTCACTCACCCCGGCTTTGGATACAGTTATTAGGTCTGGCCCCCTAGTACTATATTAAGGTAACCGATTGAATACAAGGGTATGTTATTAAAAGACAATGTATTTACTGATCGGAAGTGTTTTTGGAGAAGGAGAAAAATTATAACGCTGCTTTTATTGCAATAGTAATACTATTTGTTCTTGACATACTGCCTCAGAATTAAGTTACGGGGGGAACAACAAGTGTGGAAGGAGGAGTTTTTTATTTACAAAAACGAGGCTGGAGATTTATAGTTGACTCGTGTCTGGCGTATGCGTTTTATATATCCACTGCACCGTCTATCCGTGGGTTAATGCACTTAGTTGCGACACCCCGTAGCGTTTGTGCAGAAAAGAAATCAGCAATTATATGACGAAAATATTGCATATTTCCGTCATAAAAACGGGAAGGGGTACTGTAGGCATCACCCCCGGATAGCCGGTAAAAAGTACCCTTTTTCTGGTGTCAGGTGCACCTAGTTTTTTCCCATTATTTTCAATATCGTTTGGCCGGATTTGACCTAATGCCATTTTAACCTTGGTCTGTTGCCGTTTTCTTTTCGGCTTCACTGAGCTAATATAACGAGACATCATTCTCTTTTGGGGATTTGTGTCTGGTTGTATTACCGACTTTTTATTGAGCTATCTTCGGGGATTGTAACA
>WBZZ01003504.1:22500-25000 GCA_019918135.1 Paulinella micropora
CCCAAACCCAAATTTCCCCACCGCAGGCAGGAAAACACCACATTTCTCTGGCCTGTGGTGAGCAAGTTTGGGTTTTGGTTGGTTGACCGAGTCAATTTTCTCAGTTGATCCAAAACTTTTGCCAATTTGCTTGTCCACAGCTCTATGTAGGTCGGAATAGCGGGTATAGTAGTCGGGGAGGGTATAGCTGATATGAGAAGTTCCTCTTTCTTAAGCACAACGAACAATGACTTCAAGCGCTTCGATCTCAGTCAACATTTGCATCTACAAACTGTGTTATAGCTCATTAGAAAGCTCTTGATGAGAGCTTTCAAATGAGCCGCACACAAGCCGCGAAGATCAGGATTGGCTGAGAACGAAGAGTTTGAAGTCATTGCTGATTGTGGTTAAGGAAAAGGAACTTGTCATGTACATTAATGTAGGTCGCAATAGCGGATATAGTAGTCGGGGAGGGTATAGCGGATATGTATGTATGATGATGATGTTGTTGATGACGATGTTGATAATGATGATAATTATGATTATGAATGATGATGATGATGATGATGATGATGATGATTGATGATGATGATGATGATGATGATGATGATGATGATATGATTGTATGTAGGTCGGAATAGCGGATATGCTAGTCGGGGAGGGTATAACGGATATGTATGTATGTATGTATGTATGTATGTATCTGTGTATGTATGTATGTAATGTAGGTCGGAATAGCGGGTATAGTAGTCGTGGAGGGTATAGCGGCAGCATGTACGGCAGTAGCACAGTAGGACTGCAGGTCTACATAAATACATACATAAATACATACATACATGCATAGATGCATGCATACAAACAGACATGCATGCATGCATGCATGGATACATACAGACATACATACATGCATACATACAGACATACACATACAGACATCCGATACAAACATACACACACATACAAACATACATATACATACACATACAAACTACTACTTCTACATACATACATACATACATACATACCTACATACACACGTACATGCATGCATACATACATACACACATACATACATACACACATGAATGTATGTATGTACGTGTGTATGTATGTATGTATATGTATGTATATGTACATACATGTACGTATGTATGTATCTATGTATGTATGTACGTATGTATGTATGTATGTACGTATGTATGTATGTATGTATGTATGTATGTATGTACGTATGTATGTACGTATGCATGTATGTATGCTGTTGAGGGCGTTCAAGTTGAGGCCATTGATATTCAAACCCTAGATATGCATACATACATAAATACATACATAAATAAATACATACATGCATACATACATACATACATACATACATACATACATACATGCACAATCAACGGCGGATTTGTCAACAATAATCTACCTACCCACCTACCTACCTACCCATCTACCCACCCACCCACCTACCTACCTACCTACCCACCTACCTACCTACCTACCTACCCACCTACCTACCTACCTACCCATCTACCCACCCACCTACCTACCCACATACCCACCCACCTACCTACCTACCTATCTATCTATCTAGGGTTTGAACCTCAATGGACTCAACTTGAACACCCTCAACAGCGCAATACACGGCGGAATTTTCAACAATAACCTTGGAATATCTAACAACAACCTCGGCTTCAATACTGGACTGAATAATTTACCTAATGTGATGGGGGCCATCAACCCGAACAATGCGATGAGTTCAGCATACATGAACAGGTATGAATGGATAGGTAGGTAGGTAGGGGTATAGGTAGGTAGGTAGGTAGGTAGGTAGGTAGGTAGATAGATAGATAGATAGATAGATAGATAGATAGATAGATAGATAGATAGATAGATAGATGAGATATCGACTAATGTCAGAAAAAAGGAGCTTCTGATTTCGTCAACCAAGGAAGTCTGTGAATAAAGTATTGACCCGATGCCCAGCTAAGCCGTGATGTTTGCACGGAAGGGACTGATACAGGCGATACCAAAGCTCCCTAGTACCAGGCGGGGCCAGGGCTCGTTCCATAAGCGCCCCTTGCAGAACGAGCTCCCACCTCCATTACAGAGGGCCCAGTAAGCAGATGGAGTTTCGAGACTGTTCGACAGTCTTAGTATAAACCGAGAGAGCACTGTGGGTTTTATTCCGGGCTCAACAAGCGAGAAAGGGCACCCTGAGGGAACAGGATTGTGCTTCCCGTCGCTATTTCGGCATGTGACTCATAGGCGTATGGCTAGGCACACATAAGGCACCCCACCACGGGCCCAGCACACCCACACCATCCCCTAATTCTCTGTCTGTCGACAGATGGCACCCATTTCAAAACATCAAGCCCAAGGGAGGGTCAGTGACACCTCAAGTGGCCTTGGTTCACTTCGTGGAGTAAGTGATGAGATCAACTGATGAGATATCGACTAATGTCAGAAAAAAGGAGCTTCTGATTTCGTCAACCAAGGAAGTCTGTGAATAAAGTATTGACCC
>WBZZ01003504.1:37500-40000 GCA_019918135.1 Paulinella micropora
GTATATGTATATGTATATGTATATATGTATATATGTATATGTATTTGTATATGTATAGTATATGTATACGTACATGTATATGTTCATATACATGTACATGGATATGGATATGGATATGAATACGGATATGAATATGGATATGGATATGGATATGCATTATGATGATGATGATTATTATTATTATTATTATTATTATTATTATTATTATTATTATTATTATTATTGTGGACACCGTGATAGCCCAGTGGTCAAGTTCTACCATCTGGGCCCTGTCGCCAGTTCGATTCCCGTCGGTGCCACCAGTATTTTCATTGAACATACCGGTCCGTCTGGACCAGTATTTTCATTGAACATACCGGTCCGTCTGTAAGTGTTGGAACTGCCTTTGCGGGGGTGTCATTAGAGCTTATCGTCAATTCTTCGTACTCCCCTCACGGGTGAGACGATGGAGGCGCATGTGCAGAAATGCATCAGCCATTGACAGAGAAGCACTATTATTATTATTATTATTATTATTATTATTATTATTGTCCTTTCCATGGGCTGATTGGTATAAAGCTCCTAGTAATGTTCTATGCCGTCACTTCCTTTATTCCACCGATTGGTGTGGAGACTTTCCTTATGGAATGGAGGACTGGATGCACATGGCCTTTTGGCTCAGCAATTGGCAGGAGATACACTATACACTATTATTATTATTATTATTATCATCATCATCATTATTATTATTACTATTATTATTATTATTATTATTATTATTATTATTATTATTATTATTATTATTATTATTACCATCTGGGCCCTGTCGCCAGTTCGATTCCCGTCGGTGCCACCAGTATTTTCATTGAACATACCGATCCGTCTGGACCAGTATTTTCATTGAACATACCGGCCCGTCTGGAAGTGTTGGAACTGCCCTTGCGGGGGTGTCATTAGAGCTTATCGTCAATTCTTCGTACTCCCCTCACGGGTGAGACGATGGAGGCGCATGTGCAGAAATGCATCAGCCATTGACAGAGAAGCACTATTATTATTATTATTATTATCATTATTATTATTTTTATTATTATTGTTGTTGTTGTTCTTGTTGCTCACCAGATTGTACATACATACATACATACATACATACATACATAACTACCAACCAGATTCATACATACCAACATACATACATACATGCATGGATACATACATACAAACATGCGTGCATGCATGCATCCATACATGCATACTTACAAACATACATACATACAAACAAACATGCATGCATACATACATACATACATACATACATATATACATACAAACAAACATACATACATACATACATACATACTACATACATACATACATACATACATACATACATACAGGACTACAGCAAAAGCTACCAACAGAACTCGTATGCGGGCAAGGTACTTATAGTATTGTATTGTATTGTATTGCATTCTATTGTATTGCATTGTATTGAATTGCATTGTATTGTATTGTATTGCATTGAATTGTATTGCATTGTATTGTATTGTATTGCATTGTATTGGCATTGTATTGTATTGTATTGCATTGTATTGCATTGTATTGTATTGTATTGCATTGTATTGTCTTGCATTGCGTTGTATTGCATTGTATTGTATTGTATTGTATTGCATTGTATTGTATTGTATTGTATTGCAATGCATTGTATTGCAATGCATTGTATTGTATTGTATTGCATTGTATTGCATTGTATTGCATTGCATTGTATTGCATTGTATTGTCTTGTATTCTATTGCATTGTATTGCATTGTATTGTATTGCATTGTATTGCATTGCATTGTATTCTATTATATTGTATTGCATTGTATTGCATTGTATTGTATTGCATTGTATTGCATTGTATTGTATTGCATTGTATTTTATTGCATTGCATTGTATTGTATTGTATTGCATTGTATTGTATTGTATTGTATTCTATTGTATTGTATTGTATTGTATTGTTTTGTGTGTGTTTTGTTGTATTGTATTGTATTGTATTGTATTGTGTGTACTGTATTGTATTGTATTGTGTTGTATTGTATTGTATTGTATTGTATTGTGTGTGTTGTGTGTGTTTTGTATTGTATTGTATTGTGTGTATTGTATTGTATTGTATTGTATTGTATTGTATTTTATTATATTGTATTACATTGTATCTTATTCGAATGTATTGTATTGTATTGCATTGTATTGTAGTGTGTGTGTGTGTTGTGTTGTCTTTTGTTATATTGTATTGTATTGTATTGCATTGCATTGTATTGTATTGTATTGTATTTTTTTGTTTTGTATTGGGTTGTGTTGTATTGTATTGTATTGTATTCCGTTGTGTTGAGTTTTATTGTATTGTATTGTATTGTATGGTACTGTCTTGTCTTGTCTTGTGTTTCATTGTCTTGTATTGTATTGTATTGTATTGTATGTATTGTACTCTATCCAATCCTATTCTATCCTATCCTATCCCATCCTATCCTATCCTATCCTATCC
>WBZZ01003504.1:45000-47500 GCA_019918135.1 Paulinella micropora
TCCGTCGAGATTGGTTTGACGACGAATTGCGTACTGCAATCAACGCCCGCAGGAACGCGTACCGGGTCTTCGTTAAATCACCCTCCGAGCACTACTGGGCCCAATACTCCGAGGCACGTAGCAGAACGCGTGCACTCGTTCAGGCAAAGAAGCGGGCTAGCTGGGAACGTTTCTTGGCGAATATGGTGGATGCACACGGTCGTCATGGCACTAAGAACTTCTACAGCCTGGCCAGGCGACTTGTGCCACAGGCTAGCGCCTCGACGGTACACCCGATCCGTAAGGAGGACGGTACCATGGCGACTACGCAGACCGAGAGATTGGACACGGTGACCAGGTATAGGGCCAAACTAGGTGCCCCTCTGCAAAACCCCTTCTTTGACGAAACTTTCCGAACCACCATCGAGGCGCGCATGGCGGAGCACCTCCGGGACTCTGTCACACAAGCTGAGATCGACCTTGACGGGGAGTTCACACTGGAGGAGCTAGAAGAGTGCTTAGAACAGGCCCAGTTCGGTAAGGCGTGTGGCAACGACGAAACTCGAAACGAAATGTTCAAGTGCGGTGGCGCTACCATGCGCCAACTCCTCCTGAGGATGTTCAACTTCCTTCGGGATATTGAGACAACGCCTGACGACTGGGGGATGGGCACACTTGTCAACCTCTACAAAGACGGAGACCCAGCTGACTTGGGGAACTACCGAGGCATCGCTCTCATGAGCTGTCTAGGAAAGCTCTATCTCAGTCTGTGGGCTAGGCGTTTGTCTGGCTTCATGGAAGGGAAACTGTCAGAGGAACAAGGCGGATTTCGTCCGAACCGGTCCACAACGGACCAAATAATCTCATTGCACGAGGCTCTGGTACGCAGGAAGTTAACGAGACGCAGTACTTATCTGTTCTTTGTGGACTTCCGAAAGGCGTTCGATACCGTTTGGCAAGATGGCTTATGGGAACGACTGTGGCAAAGCGGAATTCGAGGACGGGCCTGGCGCATCATTCGTGATGCATACCGAGGAATTCGCATGCGGGTCCTCGTACATGGCTGCCTGACCCAACCCGTCCCTGTGTCACAAGGAGTTCGCCAAGGAGACCCCCTCTCTCCTGTCTTGTTCCTTATCTTCATCGACGCACTTGCTGAAATGTTGGCGGAACGGTGCAAAGGGCTGGCATACAGTCCCGAGGGTCCGGCTACCCGACGACAGTTGCGGAGTTTGCTCTACGCAGATGATATCGTCATGCTCGCGGAATCGCCGGAGGAGCTGAACGCCATGATCGAAGTGGTGCGCTCGTTTTGTGATACGTGGAGGATCGAAATCAACTTGGCCAAAAGTCAGGTGATGGAAGTTCACCCACGTGGGGTATGTCGCAAAGCGGAAGGCTACTACTACGGCTCAAAGGCAATCGAGGTGGTCAAGCAGTACAAATACCTAGGGCTCATGCTGACGAACACCTTGAGCTGGGACGCACACCACGAACGCGCCCTAGCAAAGGCTCGCAAAGGGCACGTGGCGCTGGCACGTTTGTTCCCGAGGAGAGAAATCCCCTTTGCGGCTAAGCGAGCCATGTGGACCACAACTACACTCTCATCTCTGGAATATGGAGCAGAGGTGACGACCTTCAATGACACCAAACGCAGGCAGTACGAGGCAATTCAACATCACGCGCTTACGGCAATGCTGAGCATTCGCCGCAAGGCCTCGCAAGGGGCGGTGAGGGCTTTAGCTGGGCAAATCAGCCTGGAGACCAGATTTCTGGCTAAAAAGCTGCGGTATAGAGCCGAGTCACGCGACCGATGGCCCCGCTACTTGGTCTCGCTACCAAAACCGAACTCCAGAGTGTCGGGCAGGACGTCTTCGAACTGGCAGGCTCAGTGTGCTTCGCTACTAGAGGATGACCTCACTCTGAAAGAGCAATGGCTCTCGTTCAAAAGCTCAGTAGACGGGTCTGTACCCTTCGACCCAGAAACCAGAGAGGGAGCGAGGGTCAATGCTAGGAGAGTGTGGGACCGAGCGGTGGACGCATGGTCGGTACGTCACGATGTGGCCAAGCTAACGCAGGCTGCTGAAAAAGAGGGCAGCCAGGCCAGACTTATCGCCAGTGCGTTGCACAACACCACTAAGTTCCAGCCTCTTCTTGCCACGAGGAGCAACGGGGCCGCCAATGTCCTTCGTCGACGATTGTTGACAGGGTCGGCAGCCTTGAATTACCTCATGGCGAAAACCGTACGTTCACGCTCGTCACTCTGCCTTTGCGGGGAGGCAGAAGAAACGGAGGAACATTTCCTCCTTGACTGTGATCGGTACGATAGCGACAGGGACCTCATGATGGACATGATCAGGGCACATTGCACTTGCGAACGCAAGGGCAAGCCCAGCTGTGGCCAGTTCTTATCAGGATTATCCGATGAGGGCTCGGAAACAGAAATGAGCACGTTCATTTTGGGGGCCCCAACGCGACAGCGCATTCCGTGCCCGAGCGCGGATGCACATATCCAATTCTT
>WBZZ01003504.1:52500-62500 GCA_019918135.1 Paulinella micropora
TAATAGTGATAATGTATCTCCTGCCAATTGCTGAGCCAAAAGGCCATGTGCATCCAGTCCTCCATTCCATAAGGAAAGTCTCCACACCAATCGGTGGAATAAAGGAAGTGACGGCATAGAACATTACTCTAGGAGCTTTAAACCAATCAGCCCATGGAAAGGGACCGATGGCCTATGTACTCCCTAATAATAATAGTGATAATAATAACAATAATAATAATAATAGTGCTTCTCTGTCAATGGCTGATGCATTTCTGCACATGCGCCTCCATCGTCTCACCCGTGAGGGGAGTACGAAGAATTGACGATAAGCTCTAATGACACCCCCGCAAAGGCAGTTCCAACACTTCCAGACGGACCGGTATGTTCAATGAAAATACTGGTCCAGACGGACCGGTAGTCTGGACCGGTATGTTCAATGAAAATACTGGTGGCACCGACGGGAATCGAACTGGCGACAGGGCCCAGATGGTAGAACTTGACCACTGGGCTATCACGGTGTCAATAATAATAATAATAATAATAATAGTGCTTCTCTGTCAATGGCTGATGCATTTCTGCACATGCGCCTCCATCGTCTCACCCGTGAGGGGAGTACGAAGAATTGACGATAGGCTCTAATGACACCCCCGCAAGGGCAGTTCCAACACTTCCAGACGGACCGGTATGTTCAATGAAAATACTGGTCCAGACGGACCGGTATGTTCAATGAAAATACTGGTGGCACCGACGGGAATCGAACTGGCGACAGGGCCCAGATGGTAGAACTTGACCACTGGGCTATCACGGTGTCCAATAATAATAATAATAATAATATATATTGATCTGTCATGGCTGAGCCCGAGGGCCATGCGCCTCCATCCCTCGACCCAACAGGGACTACAGTGAGTATGTTGGGGAGGGAAGAGTGACTCTAACCATCCTGCATAGAAGGCCCCAAAAGGAAGTCCCTACTACCCGCACAGTGTCGGGTACCTTGCAGGAAATCAACTACAAATGATTGATCTTCCCCGCGTGAGAGCTCCACGAGACTGGGTAGGTCCCGCATGGAGGTACTCACAGGGGTAGCAGACATTTCATGCGGTCTGCCAGCGCATGAGGACGTTTTGTGGTAAGTGTCTGGGACGCCTCGAAACCCGTCACCACCCCTAGATCTCGGAATGTAAATACCCCTTTGATCCCACGTGGTGTATGTCTTATAAAAAACAACACAACGACATGGCCTCGGAACCAACACAACAACATAGCCTCGGAACCCACATCGACATAGCCTCGGAACCCACACAACAACAGAGCCTCGGAACCAACACAACAACATAGCCTCGGAGCCAACACAACGACAGCCTCGAAACCAGTGGGAAGAGGCCCAACCACCTCCTCTTCCCGTGGGGTGCCATACTGTGCACCCCTCCATAATAATAATAATAATAATAGTAATAATGATATTAATAATAATAATAATAATAATAATGATAATAACACCCAGAGTGGCGAAAATATCGGGAAATTGTTTATTCGGTGAAAAAAAATTGGATGCATTCTTTGTTAGCTTATTATTATTATTATTATTATTATTATTATTATTATTATTATTCAGCCCAATGGCCTCAAGGCGTTAAACTGTGACGCCAACTCATAACCCTTTGGTGGTAGATGCTGGGGAGGAGGGTCGTTGCGCGCGTAAAAGATCTTAAACTCCGCATATGCTGGTTGATAGCCCAGGACCCAGCAGACACCAGATTGTTATGGGTGGGGTTTCGAGGCAGCTCTAGCAACCGCGCTTGGTGTATGCACTTGCACATTCGGTGACGTCTTGCAAGAGGTTGCTGGGACCTCGGCTTAGTGCAGTCTTGCCCTCAGGAGCTCCATCGGTGGCCCCGATCATCAGGCGAGAGACTGACACGGGGGGGTGGAGGACCTCGAACAAGGGTATTGGAGGCTTATGTCCGTTGAGGATATGCCATTAGCTGCATCAGTACGCCTCAGATATGGTATTATTATTATTATTATTATTACTATTATTATTATTATTCTCATTATTATTATTATTATTATTATTATTATTATTATTATTATTATTATTATTATTATGGACACCGTGATAGCCCAGTGGTCAAGTTCTACCATCTGGGCCCTGTCGCCAGTTCGATTCCCGTCGGTGCCACCAGTATTTTCATTGAACGTAACGATCCGTCTGGACCAGTATTTTCATTGAACATACCGGCCCGTCTGGAAGTGTTGGAACTGCCCTTGCGGGGGTGTCATTAGAGCTTATCGTCAATTCTTCGTACTCCCCTCACGGGTGAGACGATGGAGGCGCATGTGCAGAAATGCATCAGCCATTGACAGAGAGGCACTATTATTATTATTATTATTATTATTATTATTATTATTATTATTATTATTATTGTTATTATTATTATTATTATTATTATTATTATTATTATTATCATCATCATCATCATCCCTGAAAGGTGTTGGTGAAGGGGGTGGGGGGTTTGGGGGGAGGGGGGACATGAAAATTGTGTACCCCCCCCCCCCCCCCCCGCGTCCACCCCCCCCCCACACACACACCATTTCGGCACCCTGATGGAATAAATCATGGTTTGTGGGAACGAGGAGGAGTTGGGAGCTCATATTTGCAGGGTGGTTAGCCCCAGACTCGATCTTGATGCTGATATGATTTTTTTTTTAATGCACGCAAATATTTGCGTTAGGGAAGTGTCCTGAATGCCGAAATTCCTTTTTTTGCATTAGGGAAGTGTCCTGAATGCCAAAATTCCTTTTTTTTTTTTTTTTTTTTTTTTTTTTTTTTTTTGCATCCCAATCGGAATAAATCATGGGTGTGAACCAGGAGTTGGGAGCTCATATTGACAGGGTTGCTAGCCCCAGACTCGATCTTGATGCTGATATAATTTTTTTGGAATTCACGCAAATATTTGCGTTAGTGGAGTGTCTGAATGCCAAAATTCCTTATTTTTGGCATTACTTGCCAGTGCCTCCGGCGATTGAACGTACGCTGTCGACGGGGCAGGTGGGGGCCCTCTCCCCGGGAACCCCAGCCCTGTGGTTGTACGTACCCGGTTTGGTCGCGGGTGGCACCCACACCTGAAAATTGAGGTTTTTTGTCAACAGGCGCCCTTTGCGGCACCTCTGGCAATGCAAAGTACCCTGTCGAAGGGAAGGGGGGGGGGGGGGGCGCCTGCGTTTGTACGTACCCGTTCTGGTCGCGGGTGGCACCCACACCTGAAAATTGAGGTTTTTTGTCAACAGGCGCCCTTGGCGGCACCTCCGGCAATTCAACGTACCCTATCGAAGGGAAGGGGGGGGGGGGGGGGTCCGGGGGGCTCTCCCCCCGGGAACCCAAGCCCTGTGATTGTACGTACCCGTTCTGGTCGCGGGTGGCACCCCCACCTGAAAATTGAGGTTTTTTGCCACCAGGCACCCTTTGCGGCACCTCCGGCAATTCAACTTACCCTGTCGAAGGGAAAGGAGGGTCCGGGGGAGCCCTGCGATTGTACGTACCCGTTCTGGTCGCGGGTGGCACCCACACCTGAAAATTGAGGTTTTGGCCACCAGGCGCCCTTTGCGGCACCTCCGGCAATTCAACGTACCCTGTCGAAGGGAAAGGGGGCGGGAGGGGGGGCCGGGGGGCCCTCCAAAAAATGATAAGTGGGGCTGGCGGGGTTTGGTGCATTCGCGCACCGGTAAACCATCTTTTCAGGTGTTGGCGCAGCCCATAGTTATTATCATTATTATTATTATTATTTAAATCTGCCTTGGAGTGTTGACTGTGACATATTTGAGGGAAATCCCGATGAAAAAACCTAGTCACACTTGCTAAACAGAGTTCCAGCCCAAAGGCCTCAAGGCGTTAAACTGTGACGCCAACTCATAACCCTTTGGTGGTAGATGCTGGGGAGGAGGGTCGTTGCGCGCGTAAAAGAGCTTAAACTCCGCATATGCTGGTTGATAGCCCAGGACCCAGCAGACACCAGATTGTTATGGGTGGGGTTTCGAGGCAGCTCTAGCAACCGCACTTGGTGTATGCATTTGCACATTCGGTGACGTCTTGCAAGAGGTTGCTGGGACTGCGGAATAACCTCGGCTTAGTGCAGTCTTGCCCTCAGGAGCTCCATCGGTGGCCCCGATCATCAGGCGAGAGACTGACACGGGGGGGTGGAGGAATTCGAACAAGGGTATTGGAGGCTTATGTCCGTTGAGGATATGCCATTAGCTGCATCAGTACGCCTCAGATATAGTATTATCATTATTATTATTATGGAGGGGTGCACAGTATGGCACCCCACGGGAAGAGGAGGTGGTTGGGCCTCTTCCCACTGGTTTCGAGGCTATGTCGTTGTGTTGGCTCCGAGGATATGTTGTTGTGTTGGTTCCGAGGCTATGTTGTTGTGTTGGTTCCGAGGCTCTGTTGTTGTGTGGGTTCCGAGGCTATGTCGATGTGGGTTCCGAGGCTATGTTGTTGTGTTGGTTCCGAGGCCATGTCGTTGTGTTGTTTTTTATAAGACATACACCACGTGGGATCAAAGGGGTATTTACATTCCGAGATCTAGGGGTGGTGACGGGTTTCGAGGCGTCCCAGACACTTACCACAAAACGTCCTCATGCGCTGGCAGACCGCATGAAATGTCTGCTACCCCTGTGAGTACCTCCATGCGGGACCTACCCAGTCTCGTGGAGCTCTCACGCGGGGAAGATCAATCATTTGTAGTTGATTTCCTGCAAGGTACCCGACACTGTGCGGGTAGTAGGGACTTCCTTTTGGGGCCTTCTATGCAGGATGGTTAGAGTCACTCTTCCCTCCCCAACATACTCACTGTAGTCCCTGTTGGGTCGAGGGATGGAGGCGCATGGCCCTCGGGCTCAGCCATGACAGATCAATATATATTATTATTATTATTATTATGAAAAAGTTGGATGCATTAGCTTATCATAATTCTCTTCAAAGTTTTCTTCACACACTCTGCCACATGCAAAACCATTCTGTTTGCAAAAAAAAAATCAAGAAAAATCATGTATGGCAGCATTTTTTTTTTTTCGTCAAACTTTTTTCATGAAATAAAATTTTTATTGATATTTTGCCACCCTGGCTAAAATCTTTCTATCTATCTAATGCAGCCTTGACAGACAAAACATATCTACCTATCTATCTATCTATCTATCTATGTATCCATCTACTTGTCTATCCTATGTAGGCGTGTCTGTGGCCCAGCATGTTTGCATCTTCCTTCCTATCTATCTATCTATCTATCTATAGATAGATAAGATAGATAGATAGGTATGTAGGTAGGTGCAAACATCCTGGGCCACAGATTGACCTTGATAGGATAGATAGGATAGATAAGTAGATGAGTAGATAGAAAGATAGATAGATAGATAGATAGATAGATCCATCTATCTATCTATCTATCCATCCATCCATCCACCTATCCATCTACCAACCTACCCATCTACCTACCTACCTTTCTATCTATCTATCAAGGTCAATCTGTGGCCCAGGATGTTTGCACCTACCTACCTATCTACCTATCTATCTATCTATCTATCTCACCGTGCTCTGTCGGTTTATACCAGACTGTCGAACAAAACTCCATCTGCTTACTGGGTCCTCTGTAATGGAGGTGGGAGCTCGTTCTGCAAGGGGCGCTTATGGAACGAGCCCTGGCCCCGCCTGGTACTAGGGAGGTTTGGTATCGCCTGTATCAGTCCCTTCCGTGCAAACATCACGGCTTAGCTGGGCATCGGGTTAATACTTTACCCATAGACTTCCTTGGTTGACGAAATCAGAAGCTCCTTTTTTCTGACATTAGTCGATATCTCATCTATCTATCTATCCATCTATCTATCTATCTATCTATCTATCTATCTATCTATCTATCTATCTATCTATCTATCTATCTAATCTATCTGTCTGTCTATCTATCTATCTATCTATCTACTTATCCACCCTATCCAGGCCAATGTATGGCGCGGGATGTTTGCACCTACCTACCTGCCTACCTGCCTATCTATCTATCTACCTATCTATGTATCTATCTATCTACTCGCCCAGTCCGCTACCCAGTCGCCGATTGGCGGCGGGGTGGAATGGATGATGGAATGGATGCCTATGTCTTCGGATATGCAGAGATGATAGACCAAACATATCTGTCTATCTACCTACCTACCTACCTACCTATCTATCTATCTATCTACCTATCTATCTATCTATCTATCTATCTATCTATCTATCTACTTATCCAGGCCAATCTATCTATCTATCTATCTATCTACCTGTGGCCCAGCATGTTTGCGTCTTCCTACCTATCTATCTATCTATCTATCTACCCATCTACTTATCTATCTATCTATCCTATCCAGGCCAATCTGGGGCTCAGGATGTTTGTTATGATTCAACCAAGAACCAGTGTCTGCAGGTAGATAGATAGATAGATAGGTAGGTAGGTAGGTAGATAGATAGGTAGATAACAAGAACCAGTGCTTGCAGGTACTGAGGCAGGTAGATAGATAGGTATATAGATGGGTAGATAGATAGGTAGATAACTAGAACCAGTGTTTGCAGGTAGATAGATAGGTAGATAGATAGGTAGATAACAAGAACCAGTGTCTGCAGGTAGATAGATAGGTAGGTAGATAGATAGATAGATAGGAAGATAGATAGATAGATAACAAGAACCAGTGTCTGCAGGTAGATAGATAGGTAGATAGATAGATAGGTAGATAACAAGAACCCAGTGTCTGCAGGTAAATAGATAGGTAGATAGATAGATAGATAGATAGATAGATAGATAGATAGATAGATAGATAGATAGATAGATAGATAGGTAGATAACAAGAACCAGTGCTTGCAGGTACTGAGACAGGTAGATAGATAGGTAAATATATAGATAGATAGGTAGATAACAAGAACCAGTGTCTGCAGGTAGATAGATAGGTAGGAAGGTAGGTAGGTAGGTAGTTTGGTAGGTGGATAGATGTTTGTTATGATTCAAACAAGAACCAGTCTCTGCAGATACTGAGACAGGTAGATAGATAGGTATATTATATACATAGGTAGATAGATAGGTAGATAACAAGAACCAGTGTCTGCAGGTAGATAGACAGGTAGATAGGTAGATAACAAGAACCAGTGTCTGCAGGTAGATAGACAGGTAGATAGGTAGATAACAAGAACCAGTGTCTGCAGGTAGATAGACAGGTAGATAGATAGATAACAAGAACCAGTGTTCGCAGGTAGATAGATAGGTAGGCAGGTTGGTAGGTAGATAGATGTTTGTTATGATTCAAACAAGAACCAGTCTCTGCAGGTACTGAGATAGGTAGATAGATAGGTAGATAGATGAACTATCTATCTATCTATATATCCATATATCTATCTATCTATCTATCTACCTACCTACCTATCTATCTTCCTACCTATCTATCTATCTATCTATCTATCTAAGGATGTTTGTTATGATTCAAACAAGAACCAGTGCTTGCAGGTACTGAGACAGGTAAGATAGATAGGTATGTAGATAGGTACATAGGTAGATAGATAGATAGGTAGGAAGGTAGGTAGATAGATAGATAGATAGATAGATAGATAGATAGATAGATAGATAGATAGATAGGTAGGTAGGTAGGTAGATAGATAGATAGATAGATAGAGAGAGATAGATAGATAGATAGGTAGGTAGGTAGGTAGATAGATAGATAGATAGATAGATAGATAGATAGATAGATAGATAGATAGATAGATGAGATATCGACTAATGTCAGAAAAAAGGAGCTTCTGATTTCGTCAACCAAGGAAGTCTGTGGGTAAAGTATTAACCCGATGCCCAGCTAAGCCGTGATGTTTGCACGGAAGGGACTGATACAGGCGATACCAAAGCTCCCTAGTACCAGGCGGGGCCAGGGCTCGTTCCATAAGCGCCCCTTGCAGAACGAGCTCCCACCTCCATTACAGAGGGCCCAGTAAGCAGATGGAGTTTCGAGACTGTTCGACAGTCTAGCATAAACCGAGAGAGCACTGTGGGTTTTATTCCGGGCTCAACAAGCGAGAAAGGGCACCCTGAGGGAACAGGATTGTGCTTCCCGTCGCTATTTCGAGATAGATAGATAGATAGATGGATAGATAGATAGAATAGATGAGATATCGACTAATGTCAGAAAAAAGGAGCTTCTGATTTCGTCAACCAAGGAAGTCTGTAAAGTATTGACCCGATGCCCAGCTAAGCCGTGATGTTTGCACGGAAGGGACTGATACAGGCGATACCAAAGCTCCCTAGTACCAGGCGGGGCCAGGGCTCGTTCCATAAAGCGCCCCTTGCAGAACGAGCTCCCACCTCCATTACAGAGGGCCCAGTAAGCAGATGGAGTTTCGAGACTGTCGACAGTCTAGTATAAACCGACAGAGCACTGTGGGTTTTATTCCGGGCTCAACAAGCGAGAAAGGGCACCCTGAGGGAACAGGATTGTGCTTCCCGTCGCTATTTCGGCATGTGACTCATAGGCGTATGGCTAGGCACACATAAGGCACCCCCACCACGGGCCCAGCACACCCACACCATCCCCTAATTCTCTGTCTGTCGACAGATGGCACCCATTTCAAAACATCAAGCCCAAGGGAGGGTCAGTGACACCTCAAGTGGCCTTGGTTCACTCCGTGGAGTAAGTGATGAGATCAACTGATGAGATATCGACTAATGTCAGAAAAAAGGAGCTTCTGATTTCGTCAACCAAGGAAGTCTGTAAAGTATTGACCCGATGCCCAGCTAAGCCGTGATGTTTGCACGGAAGGGACTGATACAGGCGATACCAAAGCTCCCTAGTACCAGGGGGCCAGGGCTCGTTCCATAAAGCGCCCCTTGCAGAACGAGCTCCCACCTCCATTACAGAGGGCCCAGTAAGCAGATGGAATTTCGAGACTGTCGACAGTCTAGTATAAACCGACAGAGCACTGTGGTTTTATTCCGGGCTCAACAAGAGATAGATAGATAGATAGATAGAATAGAGATAGATAGATAGATAGATAGATATATAGGTAGGTAGGTAGATAGATAGATAGATAGAATAGATAGAATAGATAGATAGATAGATAGATAGATAGATAGATATACAGACAGATAGATAGATAGATAGAGATAGATAGAGTAGATAGATAGATAGATAGATAGATAGATAGATAGATAGATAGATAGATAGATAGAATAGATAGGTAGATAGACGTTTGCTATGACTTCAGCAAGAACCAATGTATCTATCTATCTATCTATCTATGTATCTATGTCTGCAGGTATGTATCTATGTATTTATGGATCTATCTATGTATCTATGTATGTCTGTAATGTACACAGAACCTTCATTCCAACCCTATTCTTCTTCTGTATGTATGTATGTATGTATGCATGCATGTATCTATCTATGCATGTAATGTATGTATGTGTGTGTGTGTGTGCGCGTGTTTGCAGCACGACTATGTGTGGATTGTTGGCGTAGTGTGTCTATGTATGTATGTATCTATCTATCTATCTATCTGAATTAGGGGATGGTGTGGGTGTGCTGGGCCCGTGGTGGGGTGCCTTATGTGTGCCTAGCCATACGCCTATAAGTCACATGCCGAAATAGCGACGGGAAGCACAATCCTGTTCCCTCAGGGTGCCCTTTCTCGCTTGTTGAGCCCGGAATAAAACCCACAGTGCTCTGTCGGTTTATACCAGACTGTCGAACAGTCTCGAAACTCCATCTGCTTACTGGGTCCTCTGTAATGGAGGTGGGAGCTCGTTCTGCAAGGGGCGCTTATGGAACGAGCCCTGGCCCCGCCTGGTACTAAGGGAGATTTGGTATCGCCTGTATCAGTCCCTTCCGTGCAAACATCACGGCTCAGCTGGGCATCGGGTTAATACTTTACCCACAGACTTCCTTGGTTGACGAAATCAGAAGCTCCTTTTTTCTGACATTAGTCGATATCTCATCTATCTATCTATCTATCTAT
>WBZZ01003504.1:67500-82500 GCA_019918135.1 Paulinella micropora
AATGGCTGATGCATTTCTGCACATGCGCCTCCATCCTCTCACCCGTGAGGGGAGTACGAAGAATTGACGATAAGCTCTAATGACACCCCCGCAAGGGCAGTTCCAACACTTCCAGACGGGCCGGTATGTTCAATGAAAATACTGGTCCAGAAATAGACCGGTATGTTCAATGAAAATACTGGTGGCACCGACGGGAATAGAACTGGCGACAGGGCCCAGATGGTAGAACTTGACCACTGGGCAATAATGATAATAATAATAATAATAATATTGTTGTATGTAGGCAGCAGCGCGTGTCCTTTGTCCTGTTCGTATAACCAGTGTCCGCCAGGTATGTGTAAAAAGCCGTAGAGAGAGAAAGAGAGAGAGAGAGCGATTGTCCTGTTCTTACCATCAGTGTTGCACTATGTATAACACACACACACACACAGTGTATGTGTGTGAGTGTGTGTGTGTGTCTGTGTGTATGAGAGAGGGAGAGAGAGAGAGACAAAGGTAAAAGAAAAAGATAAAGTGATGGAGGCAGACAGACAGAGAAAAACACATCCATATGCATAGAAAACGCATTATCTAAATGCATAGAAAACACATTCATATGCATAGAAAACACATTCGTATGCATAGAAAACACATCAATGTGCATAAATACATCCATATGCATAAACACATGCATATGTGTATAGAAAACACATCCATTTGCATAGAATGTTATATACGTATACGCACATATACATATAATGTTCTGTATATATATATATTTATTTATTTATTTATAGATAGATAGATAGATAGATAGATATACAGGCTGTAGGCTCTTGTCCCCACTCATGGATGCATATATGTATGTATGTATGTATGTATATATATGTATATATATATACATATGTATATATACATATGTATATATATATATGTGTGTGTATATATAACATATATATATATATGTAATGTACATATATGTATATGTATCCAGGTTACAGTTGTTGCCCGCACTCCTCGACGCGGGGGGGGGGGGGGGGGGGGGGGGGGGGGGGGGGGGGGGGGGCTCTGTCAATGCCTGCTTCTCTCTCTCTCAGGTTACGGTTGTTGTCCCCACTCCTCCACGCTCGGAAGCACTGTGAATGCCTGCTTCTCCTCCACTCATACCTGCGTACAGACACAAAACAACAACAACGCCTGCGCCGTACGCGCCCTATCTCTCTTCCTGTCTATCTGTCTATCTAGCTATCTATCTATCTGTCTATCTAGCTATCTATCTATCTGTCTATCTAGCTATCTATCTATCTAGCTAGCTGCTACTAGCTAGCAGCTATCTATCTATCTATCTAGCTAGCTATCTAGCTATCTATCCATCTACCTATCTATCTTTACCTCCACTCACCTGCGTGAGACACACAACAACAACGCCTCTCTCTCTCTCTCTCTCTTCTCTCCTTCCTTGTTTCTTTCTCTTTCTCTCTCTTTCTTTCTTCTTTGCTTCTTTCTTTCCTTCTCTCTCTCTCTCTCTCTTTCTCTCTCTTTCTCTCTCTCTCTCTCTCTCTCTCTCTCTCTCTCTCTCTCTCTCTCTGCGCCATAAGCACCCACTCTCTCTATCTTCTGTCTATCTGTCTATCCATTCCTCTACCTTTTTCCTATGGAGTCTCTCTATCTTCCTTCTGTCTGTCTGTCTGGCTATACATATACGAATGCATATATTATACCTTTGTTCTCCTTTTTCCACAGATGTCTCTCGTGTCTACGCCCAAACAACTATACGTGTACATACACATAGACATATACATACATACATATATATATGCATATATATATACATATATATATATATATATATATATATATATATCTGATGGGCCAGCTATACATACTTACATATACATGTACATATAAATATACACTATACACACATATTCTTTCTGTTTCTTTTTTCCCACAGATGTGTCCGGTGTCATCGCCCAAAGCGTGTCTGGTAGGCGGTGTGATCAAGTGCTTCGCTTCCAATAGCTACAGCTGTTGATTCTTTCTTCTTTCTGGTGTCATCGCCCAAAGCATGTCTGGTAGGCGGTCTGATCAAGTGCTTCCCTTCCAATAGCTACAGCTGTTGATTTTATGTAGTAACCAAATGCTTAATCGGACATACGCGATCAAAGGACCGTTCGTTACGACCCTCGCTCCCTTTCTTGCATAGAAAGATAATCGTATGTCTTTAGTCGAGATTGAAAGGCAATCGTATGCCTCGATTCTTTCTTCTTTCTTCTTTCTGGTGTCATCGCCCAAAGCGTGTCTGGTAGGGGGTCTGATCAAGTGCTTCCCATCCAATACAGCTGTTGATTCTTTCTTCTTTCTTCTTCTTTCTTCTTCTTCTCCTCCTCCTCCTCCTTCTTCTTCTTCTTCTTCTTCTACTACTACTACTACCTCAAATTACTACTACTACTTCTTCTTCTTCTTCTCCTCCTCCTCCTCCTCCAACGCCCACCTTCTGCCGGGTTCACTATTGCGCAGCGCAGGTCCACATGACCGAGCTTCCTTGAAAATACATTTGCCAGTAGTATCGGCGAGATCCAGAGCACCCTGGTCACGCCATCTTTCATTATCATAAATTAAAGCTCCACCACTGCAAGGATTTTTGTTTATTTTGCCTAGAAGCTACAAACCAAAAGTTTGAAGTGTGTTTTCCGTGGCAAAACCTCACCTGTCTGACCGCCTGCTTACACTGTGACATGCCTGTACCGTGACATTTTTGCAAGTTCGACGTGACTTGAGTCCTGGACCTTGCTCAGGCTACAGTTTTTCAACTTGAGTTATTGTAATAATCATATGATGTCTCCCTAACATATATTAATACTTACGCCGATAGATACTGTCAAAACTTGAATATTGAAATAGGGATGTGCCTGCTTCATTCCTGGAGGCAGGTAAGTCCAAGATATCGGAATCATCTGTCAAAAAAGTTTTGACCAGTTTTCAACTTGTGACTTCTAGGTTTCATGTGTTCAGCTCCCCTCAAGTTTCTCCAGAATTCAAGAGTCAAGCTATAGTGTAGTTGAACCCCCCCAACTCGTTTATGAGCTATAGCACGGGAGCAGTAATCATGAGTCTTTTCATAATAAATCATCTTTTTCCCACGGTTTGTTTTTTCACTGATGATCTGCCCTTGAGGCCCGCCGGTATAATAGTGTTTTCCGGCCGACATTGTGTTTCTCAGAGATGTTGAAAATTTTCCGAAATTCTATCAAATTATTTATTAAGACGTGTTGTACAAAGTTTCATAGTTCAACAGCTAATAAAATAACAAAGACAGATTCTTTAATCAATCGTGGTCACGGTTGTAAGCCATTTTTCAACCACATTGATATAGAAGAAAAACATTGCTCCCGACCTGTCTTTTTCCAAAAAAATTTTCCACACGTAATGGTGCTTTTTTTCACAACTTCAAATACAGATGTTTCAAAAACTATTAAAGATAAGCATATACTCACCATAGAGAAATATTTCAAGAAATATGTGAGGAATCCTATGCGTAAATAATAAATTCAAAAAAGTCAAACCCCTCACTACTGAGTAGTTAGGACTTTTCCCTTATGTTGAATTTACATATGAATATTTCAAGAAATATGTGAGGAATACTATGCGTAAATAATAAATTCAAAAAAGTCAAAGCCCTCACTAAGGACGTTTTCCTTATGTTGCATTTACATATGAGTCATCACTTTACGCGGATATGAGTCATGTGTTGCCGTTTGACAGCCTGAGTCCAAGTTCCCTTTGCCGCGCTCGATTCGATGTGCCAATAAATTACAATATTGTATGCAGGAGACTTTGAGAAGGGCTGGCACTTTCTTTTTTGCACTCACATGTTCTTGATGAAGTCAAATATACTCTCTACGCAATGTCGGAGTGATACAGTACACACCCTCTACTACTACTGATCATAAATAGTTCTCAGTAAGTCCTGCTTTACGAGACAACTTCAACGGGCACGCGCCTTTCCCCGCAGTTGCCGCAGAAGTTCATGGTCTTATTCCGAGTGGTGCAGCGCGTGCAAGCCCACTCCTCTTCCGCCGCAGAGCCCTGCTGTGGCGACGCCTCGGAGCCCGCTGCCGTGCTCTCTATCAGTGCATGGCAATCAGCAGCTAGCGTGTGTGCATGTGTATATGTGTGTGTGTGTGTGTGTGAATGTGTGTGTGTGTGCGTGTGTGTATGTGTGTGTGTGTGTGTGTGTGTGCGTGTGTGGGTGTGTGGGTGTGTCACGGTTGCGTGAGTGATGTGTGTGTGAGAGAGAGAAGCAAATGCTGAAGCAGAGGCAAATTTGAGTAAATAGTCTATTGTTGTGAAAGCTAAGGCAAAGTTCGTTTGCTGCGTCACGCACCGTACGGCTTATAGCCTAGCAGTGCTGCGGGATTGTAGCAGAACTTTTTGTCCAGGTCGCTGCCACATACAACCACCCATCAGTTTCTTCGACACTTAAAAACAGCAAACCTGAAGAAAACAAACACGTCGCCATCTCCATCCACCTTGAGCACTTTCCCCGACCGACCGAGCGTGCTGTAGGAAATGCACAATTTTTCAGTCTCGTCAGCTCATCAAACACAAAGCTGCGGACCGGCTCATATCATCGCTCCAGCCGCCATGGCCCTTTGCCAGTTCTTTCACTCTGAAACATAGAAGTAGACGTGCGGCTCATACCCAACGGTCTCGCAACGACGAATACCGGCTCTCATCGGACAAGACGGTGACTTGACTGCCGATCGGGCCCGGTGCTGCATGGACAAGGCACAGGATATTACGCATAGCAGCGCGTGCGGGGTGTGGCGGGGGACTGACAATTGGCGCGTTGCACCACGCTTGGATGAAAACCGTACTTATGACCGTCCTCAAAGCGTACCCTGAGCATGCCTGTACACACACACAGCGTATTACCTTAGTATTATGGCGGGCACGGCAGTCAGGTGCAGCGATTTGTGCAGCGCATAGTGCATGTGGCAAGGTAAAGCACTGGGACCACTGGTTGAAGAGGCTTCCAAAAGAATGCCTGAGTCGCAGTGACAAATAATGTTTTTAGGAGGAGAAAAGATGCAACAGTGACACCTGCCTGGCCACAATAGTTGGCCATGTCGTCAACCCAGCCGCCACACCCCTTCAGATCGGGTCACACATGAGGGCTGTGAGGTAATACTATGGTTGCATGTGGCTTACCTGTGCCAATCTTTTCACCAAGTCACGGTCTGCTGAGACGGTGACCCGCTCCCCATTCCGAGGGGTATCTGACCCAAGCATTCTGGCCAGGAGAGCGAGGAGGAGTGCGGATTCGCCTGACGAGCTGCTTCTGGGAGTGGAGCGGCGCTCGGGGCCCGCTGCCGCGCTACCTGTGTTGATAGGAGAAATCTTGGAGCCCACAATTATAACCATGCTCCACGCACACACAGAGTGAGAGATAGATAGATAGATAGATAGATAGATAGATAGATAGATAGATAGATAGATAGATAGATAGATAGAGAGAGAGAGAGAGAGGGACAGACAGAGAGAGAGAGAGAGAGAGAGAGAGAGAGAAAGAGAAAGAGAGAGAGAGAGAGAGAGAGAGAGGAAGAGAGAGGAACAGAGAGAAGAGAAAGGAGAGAGAAGGAACAGAAAGTAGTAGCTACGCAGAGACATAAGCAAAACATGTACGCGCACAGAGCATGTGGCAGATAATATCAAGGATGAAGCAAAACTTGCTTCTCTGCAAGTTTCTCTGCTGTGATCACGCACCATCCGGTTTGTAGTCTGAGAGAGCCTCAGGGTTGTAACAGTACTGGGCACCTAGATCGCTGCCACATGCAATCATCGGATAAGCTTCCTGGGGCACAAGCTTAAAGAAGAGCTGACCTGAAGTACACCACCACGTCGCCATCGTCATCAATCCCGAGCACCCTTCCAGACCGACCGAGCGTGCTGCGCGCAAACACAATATTTAGCCTCGTCGACCCATCATACGTAAAGCTGCAGACCGGTCCATATTTTCTCTCCAACCACCGTGGCCTTCCGCAAGTTCTCTTACACTGCAGCACAAGGTAGCTGTGATGCTGAGACTCGATGGTCACATATACCGGCGCATATCGGATGAGACGGTAACTTGACTGCCGATCGGGCCCGGTGCTGCATTCAGAAGGCACAGGACAACACGGTTTGCAGCGCGCGCGGGGATGCAGTGGGACTGACGATCGGCGCGTTGCACCACGGCTGGGTTGAAGCCGTATTGACTGCCACCCTCAAAGCGCACGGCGAGTGTCCCTGTACAATAGCGTATGGCTTACGCACGGCAGTAAGTAGGCACGCAGCTAAATCAATCGGCTTGCTATCTCAACCCTCCAGCAGCACAGCCAACCAAAGCATTGAGCGTGAGACCTCTTTCATCAGATCGCAAAAGCGTGCCTGAATCACACACATATGCAACGTTGAAAGGAGCAGAAACAAAAGGTCGACACCTGTCTTGCCACAATATTTGCCCATGTCTTCAACCCAGCCGCCGAAGCCCTGTAAGCCGGTCATATGTAATGGCCGTGAGGTATGGATGCGATGTGCTCGGCCAGTGCTTCACCTCTGCCATTCTCTTGACCAGCTCACGGTCTGCAGAGATGGTCACTTGCTCACCCCCCCTCTCCTTGGTATCTGACCCAAGCATGGCACCTAGGAGGGCACCAAGGATACCATCGGAGCCCGCTGAAGTGCTCCTTGCGGGGGGGCCGACGATTTCGGAGCCAACTGCAGTGCCCCCTATGCATTCGACAAGTGTGCACGTGCCGTGGAAAAGACAGCAAAAAATGCATGCAAACACGCTCAAATACATGCAGAGACTCGGAGAGAGGGAAAGTGGGGGTTGTTGCAGAGCGAGAACGGGATGAGACTCAGAGGAGCGTAGGAAAAGGAGGAAATAAGTTTAAGGCTTCAGCACAACTTAGGCTGGTGCTGTGCTACGCACCGTACGGCTTGAAGTCCGTCAGTGCATCGGGATGGTAAAAGAACTTTTTACATAGGTCGCTGCCACATGCAAGCCATTCAATAAGCTCATTTTCAAAGGCTGTAGGAACAACAAACCTGAAGAACACCAACACGTCGCCATCGCTATCCACCTTAAGAACTTGTCCATTCAGACCGATTGTGCTGTGACACACAGTCTTTGAGTCTCGTTCATTATGCACAAAGCTGCAGACCGACTCATGTCATCACTCCAACCACCATGGCCTTCTGCAAGTTCTCTTACGCTGCAACACAAGTTAAATGTCATATGTCGCGCGCACTCACTGGCGAACGGTCACAACAGACCGGCGCTGATCGGCCGAGACGGTGACTTGACTGCCGATCGGGCCCGGCGCTGCAGGCACATGGCAAAAGGCAATACTTTAGCAGCGCTTGCAGGTGGGGCAGGGCTGACGGTCAGCGCGTTGCACCACGGCTGGGTTGAAGCCGTAGTCTTCGCCATCCTCAAATTTTACCCTGAGCAAGCCTGCACACAGCACAGCGCGCGTGACAGCGAGTCTCATCTCGCAAGGCTAGGCACAGCTCCCGGCACAGTTAAGACAATAATACTGAGACCGTTTTCGAAAGCTTCGAAAAGCGTGCCTGCAGCACACACACATCACCCATGCTTAAAGAAAAGAAGGGATGAAGCATACAATGACACAGCAACATCGCGTCGATGTCATGCCTGTGGATTTGTGGATTTGTGTGCGAGTGTCTTTGAACTGGATCCTGGAAAGAAAGGTTTTTGGCGTTTGGTGCTGTTGTTGTTGGCGAGTGTCTTTTACCTATCTATCTATCTATCTATCTATCTATCTATCTATCTATCTATCTATCTATCTATCTATCTTTGTCTTTGAACCGCTTCCTGGAATTCACTCAAAGGTGAACGCGTCCTCTTTGTATGTGGGTGAATATGTATATGAGAGTGTGTATGTGTGTATGAGAGTGTCTTTTGCTGAGTCAATCGCACCTGTCTTGCCACAATAGTTGGCCATGTCAGGGATCCAGCCGCCGAACCCCTGTGCAGTCGGACCATACCACATAAAAGCATTCACTGCCAATTACCTAGGTAATTACCCTTCTTGTGGTTAGCTTCCCGGGGAAATTCCGAAATTCAGGGAATTTCCCCGGGAAGCCAACCACATCAAGGGTAATTACCTAGGTAATTGGCGGTGAATGCTTTTATGTGTACACGACAGCTGTGAGGCATGACTTTGATGTGGTAGCCCAGTGGCTCACCTCTGCCGATCTTTCGACCAGGTCACGGTCTGCAGAGATGGTCACCTGCTCCCCGTGCTCCGGGACTTCGGGCCGAAGCATGGAGCCTAGGAGGGCACGGAGGCCAGCAGAGCTCGCTGCCCCTGCGCTGCTTGTGGGGCGAGGGACAACTTCGGAGCCATTTGCAGTGCTCGCTATGCACACCAAGTGTGTCGTTACATGCGTGCGCGCGCGTGTGTGAGTGTGAGATGTCTGTGTGTGTAAGAGACACAGCGCGCGCGTGTGAATGTGGATGTGTGTGTGTGTGTTTAAGAGACAGAGCCTGAGTAAAGCGATATATCACACAACGTAAGATAAAGTTTCTGTGGTGCAGGCCGCTGCTGTGGTCGCGTACCGAGAGGCTTGTAGCCAATTAGTGCTTCGGGATTGTAAAAGTACTTATTATCTAGGTCGCTGCCACAACATGCCAAGCGTAAAATAAGCTCAAGGGACAGAATCATCGAAAACAACGTGACACACCTGAAGAAAACCAGCACATCGCCATCCCCATCCACCTTGAGCACTTTCCCCGACCGGCCCATGGTCCTGTACGGCAAAACACAGTTGTTAATCAGGTCCATCCATCGCTCAAAGCTGCAGACCGACTCATGCCATCACTGAAACCGCCGTGACCCTTTGCAAGTTCTCGTACGCTACAACACAAGTTAGATGGTATATTGTGGGCAAACTCGATGTTCTCTCAGCATACCGGCTCTCATCGGCCAAGACGGTCACTTGACTGCCGATCGGGCCCGGCGCTGCAGGGCATGGCAAACGGCAATACTTTAGCAGCGCTTGCAGGTGGGACAGGCTGACGGTCAGCGCGTTGCACCACAGCTGGGTTGAAGACATAGTCCTCGCCATCCTCGAATTTTACCTTGAGCCCGCCTGCACACAGCACAGCGCGCGTGACAGCGAGTCGAGTCTCAGTTTCCGATGGAAATTGCAGCTGAGACAATAAAACACTGAGACCGTGGCGTTCCGAAGCTCCCAAAAGCATGCCTGCGTCACACACGCATGAAATATTTAGGGAAAAAAATCAGGCAAAAGGCAAACACACACACACACACACAAAGACAAAACATCATGATCGACCTGTCTTGCCACAATAGTTGCCCATGTCAGGCACCCAGCCGCCATGTCCCTGCGAGAATCGCAACATACAATGAAATACGTAGCTGTGAGGTGCATGGTCTCGGGCCAGTGGTTTACCTCGGCGGATCTTTTTACCAACTCACGGTCTGCAGAGATGGTCACCTTCTCCCCGTTCTCCGGGTTGGACCCGTCGCTACTATCGCTTGAGAGCAGTCCCATGAGGGCGGCGCGGAGGCGTTGGGACGTCGTGGACTCGCTCGCTGCGGGGGCAGCAACGGTTTGGGATCCGGTCGCCGTGCTCCCTAGGCGTAGGACAAGTATGTGCATGCGTGCGACTGAGCGCAAGGATAGATAGAGCAGCGCAGCTAGCAATAGATAGCACGATGTAACTTTAAGCTTCTCTGTCGTGATAGCGGCTGGTGTGATCACGCACCGTACGGCTTATAGCCTAGCAGTGCCTCGGGGTTGTAGCAGAACTTTCTAAGTAGATCGCTACAGAGAGAAATCAGCTCATGGGACACGAAATGTATCTCGAACAACACACCTGAAGAAAACAAACACGTCGCCATCTCCATCCACCTTGATCACTTGCCCCGACCGACCCAGCGTGCTGTAGGAAATGCACAGTTTTTCAGTCTCGTCAGCCCATCAAACACAAAGCTGCGGACCGGCTCATATCATCGCTCCAGCCGCCATGGCCCTTTGCCAGTTCTTTCACTCTGAAACATCGAAGTAGACGTGCGGCTCATACCCAACGGTCTCGCAACGAAGAATACCGGCTCTTATCGGACAAGACGGTGACTTGACTGCCGATCGGGCCCGGTGCTACATGGACAAGGCACAGGATATTACGCATAGCAGCGCGTGCGGGGTGTGGCGGGACTGACGATTGGCGCGTTGCACCACGCTTGGGTTAAAGCCATACTCCTGACCGTCCTCAAAGCGCACGGTAAGCATGCCTGGACAGGGCAAAGCGTATTGAATTAGCAGTATAAACAGCAGATAGGCACGCAGGGGAAGTCACTGAGCCATCCTCCCTCCCGCCAGGGCAAATTTCTAGATGCAATAGACAGAGTACGGGGACCATTTATTGGAGAGGCTTCCAAAAGAGTGCCTGAATCACACGCATGCCTCTTGTTACAAGGAGAGAGGCGGCATAAACACCTGTCTTGCCACAATACTTGGCCATGTCGTCGCACCAACCGCCGAAGCCCTGAATCGGTTAATACATGATAGCCGTGAGGTGAGGATGTACGGTGAAATCATGCGTGGGGCCAGTGGCGTACCCGTGCCGATCTTTTGACGAGGTCACAGTCTGCGAAGATGGTCACCTGCTCTCTGTTCTGCGGGCCGTCTGCTTGAAGCAAGGTTTCTAGCAGAGCCCGAAGGCCTAGGCTGTCGGAACCACCCGTCGCGATTCCTATCCAAAGGACCCGTGCCTTGTGTTGAGCGTATGTCTGAGATAATGACGGAGGTGGAACTAGGAAGGGGAGAACGGAAGGAGGCTTAGGTAGACACACACGGAGAAAGAGAGAGAGAGAGAGACGAGAGAGAGAGAGAGCGAGAGCGAGAGCGAGAGAGAGAGAGAGAGAGAGAGAGAGAGAGAGAGAGAGAGAGAGAGAGAGAGAGAGAGAGAATGTGTTCCCTCGGCTGAGGGTTTCGGGTTATAATGTGCTTCATTGCTTTTTTATTGGCTTCAACCGTGCACTGCTTTCTTTTTTCTCTTTCTTGAATTTCCTGAGATCTTTTGCCTTCTTTTCTTTGTCAGTCAATGTCTCTAGCCTGATTACCTTTGGCTTCCTTAGCTTTGCCTTCCTCCTGCGAAAGTTTGCTTTCTTTCATCTCCTTGTGAGCTTTGTCATGGCTCGCATCGCTCCGGTCTGTGCCTTCCATCCCGCAGGCCAGGCTTCTGGTCATGAAGGCCTGCACCGCAACACACTAGTGAGATCGAGGCCGAAGTTGCAACAATCTTACCTTACAGGATTGGATCGCGTCACACCATTCTTTCATCCCTCTCGGAGTGTCAAACTTTACTTTGATTTTCTCTCCCCCTTGGCCTTCCCTGATGATAAAGGCAGAATCACTCTCCGCAACGACCTCCAGGTCCTTGGTGATGAAGATCGCTGGTGGAACGGGTTTGCATTTGCTCCACTCGGCCTTAGCTCGATCAGGCGGCACGTTATAGAAAGTAATGCAGTTGAGCTGTAGCACGCACCACAGCTTCTTGAACCCTCCAAAAATACCGGAGGTCCTCCTTTCAACACTGCCCATCTTTACAACCCCGTCGGCGTCGGTGTTCTCGTTGGTGAGCAAGGCGATCTGGCAATCGCAACATTCACAGCCCGCGGCAGCTTTGGAAACCAAATTATATTTGATGCCACACATACAACGCCATAAAAAACAAATCCACGAATTTTTGCGAATCTATCTATCTACATCTATCTATCTATCTATCTATCTATCTATCTATCTATCTATCTATCTATCTACCTATCTATCTACCTATCTATCTATCTTTCTTTCTATCTTTCTATCCATCTATCTATCTATCTATCTATCTTTCTTTCTATCTATCTATCTATCTATCTATCTATCTATCTATCTATAAATAAGTACAATATACCTTCTTGCCCTCGAGCGATGTTCGCGGTGAGGTCTTCGCTTCCCTGAACGGCATCCAGAAATACTCGGAGGCCGCCCCGCTAGTTCTTCCGCTTCGGTAGTCTGCCATCTGGGCAAACAGCGCGGATATCGTGAATCTCAAAGCGACTACATAGATATGTAGATAGATAGATAGATAGATAGATAGATAGATAGATAGATAGATAGATAGATAGATAGATAGATAGATAGATAGATAGATAGATAGATAGATAGATAGATAGATAGATAGATAGATAGATAGATAGATAGATAGATAGATAGATAGATAGATAGATAGATAGATAGATAGATAGATAGATAGATAGATAGATAGATAGATAGATAGATAGATAGATAGATAGATAGATAGATAGATAGATAGATAGATAGATAGATAGATAGATAGATAGATAGATAGATAGATAGATAGATAGATAGATAGGTTGCACACCACCACCACACCCCACCCTACCCAACCCCACCCACCCTACACCACCCCTTTCCTCCCGATATTTGAAAAAATTCAACAAAACCAGGCATATTGTCACAGAATATTTTTCAACTCGCCAGTATCCGTTGCTGTGGCCTGCCGTACTTGAAAAGTTCAACCAGTCAACAAACAGATAACTGAGGATCAAGGGTAGAACATTTAGATAGGTGGTGGATGATAGATGAACATCCGACCATGAAATTGTAATTATACACAGCTAATATGTAGACAGGCTTTCCAGAGCGGTCACGCGACGGTTGACCGCAAGGTCGCTGGATCAAAACCAGCCGAGACTGTTTTTGCATCTTTTTTTTGTTTGTTTTTGCACACTTCAAATCACTCAGCATGCAGCATACTGTGACCAAAGCTAGGAAAGAATATATCGAAAGCTAGACGTGGGCAGGGGCGGGGCATAGTAATTGTGGTGGTACTTCTTGTAAGACTCTTGTACTTGGTTTTGTGTTGTCGCGATTGCTATCAACTTTTTTTTTTTTGCTAACAATGAACTTTGTGGAGCAAAAATTAAGCCAAACTCTCCGCTTTTTACGTACTTTGGACCACTCGCAAATGCCACTTTATGCATTCTGGAAATGCACAATAGTTCTACCGAAACGTAGCTTGGGGTGTCCCGGCCGAGTAACAATTTATGGGATAAATGAAACGAAACCCTAAGAAGGCTTGGTCCATTCTTACAAGGTTTCTCAATAAGGAAAGCAGCAATCCTATGCAACTGGAAGGAGACAATGGGATGGTTGTGAAAGGGAATGCGGTGGCTGAGTTATTTGCAAAACAGTATCAGTCCCAATTAAATAGACCATCGAATATTATGGCCCCTAGTCCACATATCCCTTCTCCTATTATCCAGCCTGACCTAACTCAAAGTTGTTCCAGTAATAGTAATAATAATTTATTAGATAAACATCTTTTTCTGATGAAGAGATTAAAGAGGCTGAGTCTTCTTTAAAGCCTAATAAGAGTGTTGGACAGGATGGCATTTCTGGTGACCTTTTTCTTAATTTATTGAACTCTGCACCAAATGTCAAAAAGTTCTTCATACTCTTATTTAATAGATGTTTACAAGCAGGCACGAAACCTTGGGATTATAAAAAGGGAATAATAAAACCTATTTATAAAGGTAAAGGAGATAGACTAAATGCTTCTCAGTACAGACCGGTTACTCTGTTTTCTGTTATTGATAAGTTTTATGCTACGCTTTTAAAAGCGTGGGTAGATTCGTCTAATCTTTTGCCTGTTGAACAGGGTGGGGCTCGTAAAGGAAGGGGAAGTCAGCACCAAATCTTTCTTCTTCACGAAGTTATCACTAATCACAAAGGTCCAACTTTTGCTGCCTTTCTTGATGTCTCTAAAGCGTTTGATTCTGTGGAGAGAGACATTTTGTGGAGAAAACTTGAAAGTTTGGGTATATCTTCTTTTTTCCTGTCCGCCCTGAAAGGTCTTTATGCCAGAGTACAGAATAGAGTAGATACGGCTGAAGGCATGTCCACTTGGTTTGATACCAATAGAAGTGTAAGGCAAGGGTGCCCTCTGTCCCCTCTATTATACTGTCTTTATACCTCTGATTTAGCCAATAAATTACGTTCTTCTACTAAAGGAGTTACACTCTTTGCTCAAGACAAAGAACTTTCCTTTTCTCTATCGTTAAGTTGCCTTTTATGTATCGATGACATTGTCCTATTATCTAACTCTGCCCATGATTTGAAACAATTAGATGTTTGTGCTATGTGGGCTAAAGATAATAATGCTGAATTTAATCTAACATTGTTATTTTCAATAATATGAATAATAAAGTCACTCACAATTGGACTCTTATGGGACAAAATGTCCTGGAGGCAGGCCTACAAATATTTGGGAGTTATTTGTGATAAATATGTGTCTTGGAAAATGATGAAGGCTGATAGGATTGAAAAAGCTAAGCAGTGTATCAATATGGTACTTGCAATGGGAATAAGAAGGGGGGTTGCACCTAATGTAGCTATGCAACTTATTACCTCTTCAGTCTTTCAGTCAATGGATTGGGGGTCTGAATTTTGGCACCCAAAAAGAACATGGGAAGAAGGCAACAAAATAAATTATTATTTAGCTCGCAAAATTTTGCGTGTACCCAAAGACTTTCCTAATATTGCCTGTCAAGGGGAGTTGGGATTATGGTCGGTAGTTGGAAGAGGGAATATGAAAAGACTTTCTTTTTTTAAAGTCCCTGCTTTCGTTTCCTGACCACAGTTTACTTCACCACATGTTCAGGATCAGTTTATTGAATACTTTAAGCAAAGCTAACAATAATTGGGTTGGAAGGGTTATAATGGACCTTAAAATGATCAAGCCTGATTCTTCCACAAATGATATGCTTTTATTTATTAAAAACAGCCCTAAAACCACAATTAAAATGCTCATTCATAATATGAGCAACAGGAATGGGTAAAAAATTTATCCATTTCAACTTATCTTTCTATAAATCAGTCAAGAAAAATTTATCCGTGGAACTTTATTTAACGAAA
>WBZZ01003504.1:87500-100000 GCA_019918135.1 Paulinella micropora
GCACTCATACATAAGACTTACATACATACATGTATGTACACATATACGTATACAGATAAAGGAAGGAAGGAAGGAAGAAGCAAGGAAGGAAGGAAGGAGGGAAGTAGGAAGGAAGGAAGAAGGAAGGAAATAACAAGGAAGAAGGAAGGAAAGAAGAAGGAAGAAGTCAGGAGAAAGAAGGAACAGCGAAGGAAGAACGAAGAAGAAAAGAAAAAAAAGGAAGCAAGGAAGAAGGAAGGAAGAGGAAAGCAAGACGGAAGAAGGAAGGGAGCAAGCAAGGAAGAAGGAAGCAAGAAGGCAAAGAAAAAAAAAGGGGGGGGGGGTGCAGGAAGGATAAAGGAAGGACATGAGAATGAATGAAGAAAGGAAGAAGGATGAAGGAAGGCAGAAGGAAGCAAGGAACAAGGAAGGAAGGGAGGAGGAAGGAGGGAGGGAAGGAAGGAAGGAAGAAGGAAGATGGAAGGAAGATGGACGGAAGAAGGAAGAAGGAAGAGAGAAGGAAGAAAGAAGGAAAGAAGGAAAGAAGAAGGAAGGAAGCGAGCAAGGAAGCATAGAAGGGAGAATGAAGGAAGAAGG
Source organism: Paulinella micropora (assembly GCA_019918135.1). Taxonomy (NCBI): domain Eukaryota; phylum Cercozoa; class Imbricatea; order Euglyphida; family Paulinellidae; genus Paulinella; species Paulinella micropora. The sequence continues at coordinate 88,077 of WBZZ01003504.1, forward strand.
AATGAAAGAAAGAAGGAAGAAGCAAGGAAGAAGCAAGGAAAAGGCAAGAAGGAAGGAAGCAGGGATGAAGGAAAGAAGTAAGGAAGAAGCAACGAGTGAAGAAAGGAAGGAAGGAAGGAAGAAGTTCGGAAGGAAGAAGCAAGGAATGAAAAAGAAAGAAAGGAAGGAAGGAAGGAAGAAGAAGGAAGGAAGAAGCAAGGAAAGAAGAATGGAAAGGAAGGAAGAGGAAAGAAAGGAGCAAGGACGAAGGAAGGAAGAAGGAAGGCAAGAAGGAAGGAAGGGAGGGAGGAGGAAGGATGGAAGCAAGAAGGAAGAATGAAGAAGTCAGGAGGAAGGAAGAAGAAAGAAGGAACACAGGATGAAGGAGGAATATGAAGGGGAGGGAGGACTGGAAGCAGCATGGAATGGACGTTTTCTTTGATCTGTGGTTGGCATTTGAGGTTCCAGTTCTTCTTCTGAGGCTAGGCCTCTGCGCTCTCTTCAGGATGTCCATAAGTTGGTGAAGGAGAGTAGCCAGCAAGCATGGACCAAAGCTGTGGATCATGCTCGGATGCAAGCAGGCTGGTTAGACATGGATCGCTCTTGAGACCTTTGCAGGTAATGGCTTGTGTGTGTGGATAGATAGATAGATAGATAGATAGATAGAAAGTTTTTTTTTTTTTTTTTTTTTTTTTTTTTTTTTTTTTTTTTTTAATTTATTCATTTATTAATATTTAGATCATCAGTGATTTAATAACTAACTTGTAGATCCGAGTCACCTAGCCATTAATTTTTTTAACTATATGTTTGACTAATATTAATAGCTAGGCTATTGCAGGGTAGGATCATCCGACTCATCAGCTTCAAGTCAGTATGAAGACTGATATTAATAAATATTTAATTTTTAGGAATCACAGTTCAACTTATTAATAGTATTAGTATTAATACCGGCGCTGAGCGGCCCGGTCACGTACTCACTATATATATCCGTCATGATATTTCGTCAGTCAGTTATATAAGATTTAAAAGATTGTCTTGATTAACTTGAAGATGATATAATTATATTGTGCCAAGCGTATGCCGGGTTCAGTCTTACAGTCCCGGTGACTCAATTCAAGCACTCTGAGAATAACGTAATCATCCGTCACTCATAGCCGCAGTACTATATTAAATAACCTCGGTATGATCTTGAGTCCCCCGAGTCCTCTCTATATTATACTGTCAACTCAGACTTTCACTTGAAAGAGGAAACTAATATCATGATGATGTGATGGCCCCCCCGGGTGCCAGGGACTCCGGCTTGAAAATACTATCATTAGTCACCGTGGCATATTTAACGGCCTCGGACCTCCATATGCAGCCTCAGGCTCCGACTATCAGAGCCGGGCCGGGTGGCCACTGGCAATGAGCCGGTTCTGATCTAAAACTTGAGTCCGAATATACTGATTTATTAATAATGAGCTGCCTCTTCGGCCCGGGACGGTTTAATTATTGCAACAACTTGAATTCAATCCACTCCGGCGCTAGCCGGGAGCTACTACGGTATATAGTCCCTACCACTGAGTATGAACCTAATTCTCTGTCCTTATATAAAAAATATCAAAGATGGGCCGGGTGGAAAATGTAGGAGACTAGCGAATCCAAAAACAACCAACGCAAACACCAGCCGATTCCCGTGCTCCTGCCTAACTTAACGATAATATATTCCTGTCTAAAAAGTGTAATGATCACTTCTAGTCATGATATTAATTTTATCGTTACCCGGTTAAGAGTGTTATTTTGTATTAATATTAACTGCCTCTTATTGTGGCGCCGTCTGGACTGACACAGCCCCCCGGGGTATATTAAAGTAGCACATATTTACCACTTGAATGTTGTACATCGCGCCGACTGCAAAAAAACTTGAGTAACTCTGTCCCCGCCCCCGACATATTGTTCAAGTACATTTGCCGCTTTGGCGGTGAGGGGGGTTCCTGGCATGCGTGCAACTTGAAAGTCAAGCCGCTGCGACAGTCCAAGCGAGTCTGTACTGAAGAGGAGTGGGCCTGGCGCGGCTTGGAGGTGTGGCGACTCCCGCATACTCAACAGTCATCATGTACATACATTTGAAGACAGGTGAACTAGCTGTCTACTGTGAGTGTGATGAGTGACCTTGAGTGTGTTCGCTGTTGGTGTTTCAGGGCCAAGTTCATTGATCAGGTAACTATAGGAGTTCCTCGATTCGAGCTGTCGACAGCACACACATAGTGTGACTAGTACTCTTCCGAAAATTATAGGTAAATTCGCATTGTATTAATAAGTCTTGACTACTTGAACCCCCTGCGAGGAAATAACCAACCTGCAACTTGAATACACACACGGCTGTCACTAGACCCAAACTAGCCAAAATATTTCGAATTCTAAATCTAGTAAATTCCGATCGCGAGGTCAGGGAAGTTTACCAAATTTAAAAGACTCTGGATCAGTGAATTCCAGTTTATTTAGTACACTTGCATGACAGACTGTTTGTCCCTTGCGAACAATACAAATTCTGCGAACAAACGAGAAGATTTCGAGTTGGTAAGAGTTGTGTAGCAGTGCAGAGATTTTCAAGTCAGTCTGAGAAAAAAGAAGTAAAAAGGCGGAAGACTGCCACTTTTCCAGAGAAAAATCAGCTGGGTTGCCACTTTTCCAGACTTGGATAAGGATAAATTCAGGCAATGGCTGAGTTTCAAAAAAGATACCTAAAAAAGGTTCCTGTCCTCTGGTTGTTAGGTCTGTCAGTAGATAGATAGATAGATAGATAGATAGATAGATAGATAGATAGATAGATAGACGGATAGATAGACAGATAGATAGTTAGACAGACAGACAGATATATAGATAGATATATAGATATATGGATAGATAGATAGATAGATAGATAGATAGATAGATAGATAGATTGATTGATTGATAGATTGATAGATTGATAGATTGATAGATTGAGATTAGATGAGATTAGATTAGATTAGATTAGATTAGATTAGATTAGATTAGATTAGATAGATTAGATAGATAGATAGATAGATAGATAGATAGATAGATAGATAGATAGATAGATAGATAGAAAAACAGATAGATAGATAGATAGATAGATAGATAGATAGATAGATAGATAGATAGATAAATAGATAGACAGACAGACATGCTGTTTTCAAATCTGGTTCCTGCGTTTGAGTGTTTGTGTTGACGTAAGGTTCGTTCTCTTCCTCTTGCTTGACGTCTTTTTGACTCGTATCTTTTGTTCGCGTCGCTGTGCAGTCTGGTATGCATTTTGTTGTTTTTCTGCTCTTAAATTTTTTGTTTGCATGTTTTAACGGCTGACTGTTGGTTGGGGGTTTTGTTTGCTTTTTCACCTAGGCGTGCTTGGATGTCTGCTTTGTGCTTTTCTGTTCTTGTATTTTATTTCTCTCTTGCGCTGGTGCTGCTCCCAAGTTGTCGTCATTTTTATTTTGTCTTGGTGCTTGGTTGCTCCCGGTTGTCCTTGAGTCAATGATGATTAGTGTGCATGTGTGTGTGCGCGTGTGTGTGTGTGTGTGTGTGTGTGTGTGTTTGTTGTTATTATTATTATTTCAAGCTCAACCTCACTCGTTTTTTGAATAGTTTCTACTACTCCCGCCTTCAAGGACGTAACGCAACAGCAACCCACTAATCATCTGATTAACCACCCTCCCATCACCAACCTGTCGGGCCCCCCGCTTTTCTTTGTAGTTTACCAACCCACTCTTTTGGACCTTAACACAAGACTAGCGTAGGAATCAAAGTAATCCGTACTACTTGGAACTTATCTAGCAACCTAATATAGCTTCCTGAGTTTATGTGAACCTACCCTTGATGTGCCCTCCAACACTGCTTCCCATGCTAGCCAACTATATTGCCTTTGTCTGTTTGCTTTTGCGCGAAGGGGACATCTCCAGAGTGGGGCATGCAGCCTACACTCTGGGGTAGTACCGACCCGTATCTGTCTTGCTGATGCTGGTGGCCGTGCTTGTCATGAATGAGTGTGGCTGTGGTCGCGGTGACGCTGCATCTGTCTGGCGTGCACGTCCCTCTGCAAATTTTTGAATTTGCATCAACACACCTTGGAGCCTGAGAAACACAACTGGACCTAAAACTGTCAAGGAACCAACTATACTTCTTTACTCTCTCTCTCTCCTTCTCGTCACGCGCCCCTTTTCTCCTCTTTCTCTTGCTTGCTCCCCACTTTTTTTTTTTCAATGTTGTCTTGTTCTTCTCGCTCGGATGTTTTTGAATTTGAATTTGCTCTGCCATATCTCTATTTTTCCGATGGATGCCCTGACCTTCTTGGAGATCCAGGAACCACCTTCTGTCTGTCTTTCTGTCAGTCTACCTGCCTGTCTGTCTGTCTGTCGTTCTGCCTTGTTCTTCGTGGTAGGAAGATTTGAATTCAAATTGCTTTACCATACCTCTACGTTTCCAATGGACGCCCAGACCTTTCTAAGATAATGGTTGACTACTCCCCCATCTTGGACCTAACGCCACAACAACTCGCAAATCATCTGGTTGCTCCTTTTCCCTTTACCAACCAGTCTGGTCTCAGGTTTTTCTTTGCCTTTTTGTCTGGCTGCGAATTTGGACTGCAACCAACCCTCTCTTTTGGGACCTAACGCAAACCAGCACTCGCGAAGGGATCAAAACCATCCATGTGTCTTGGAACTCTGTTTAACAACCTTATGTAGCTCCCTGTTTGTTTGTGAACCTACCCTTGATGTGCCTTTCAACTCTGTGCTTTACAAGCTAACCAACTATATTGCCTTGGTCTGTTTGCTTTTTCGTGGGGGGGACATCCCCAAAGGGGGGCATGCATTCACTTTGGGGTAGTACCGACCCGTTTGTGTCTTGCGTTTGCTTGTGGCTGGTTTTGAAATCGCTGGGTGTGGCTGGGGTCGTGGTTGTGTTGCAAACGTATGGCCTGCTCTGCCTCCCATGTGTTGTTGTGCCTGTCCCTCTGTAAATTTTTTATCTATCTCTTTTTCTCTCTTTCTCTCTCTCTCTCTCTCTCTCTGTCTCTTTGTCTCTCTCTCTCTCTCTTTCTCTCTCTCTCTCTCTCTCTCTCTCTCTCTCTCTCTCTTTTTTGCTTGCATCTTCGTTTTGCTCTGCACGCACTGCGCGGCTGAAGTCTGACTTGACGATTTATCGGTCTTGCGGAGAGATGAAAGGGTCACTTGCGTCCCCTCGCGGGGCGTATTACCCATGCAAGCCACGAAGTCAGACTGATAGCCAAGAATGCTCTGCACTTTACTATACCCCTCTCGTTCACTGCACCCCTCTCGTTCACTGCATTGCGTCCTATACCCCTCTCGTTCGCTGCACCCCTCGTTCTTTCTCTTTTTCGCACCCTGGGTCCCACCGTCTCACTACACCCCTCACTTGCTCTGACGAGACTCAGGGATATATATAGAATACAATAGTCAACGAGATAGCGGATCAAGGGCTCCACACCATCCCCCGTAAAGACAGAGAGCTACATCGCGTCCTAACCCCAAGGCGGATCACTGGCGGACTACAACGATAGGCCCCTAACAGACCCAATAGTACCGCCAGGGTAATACTGGGTTTTGATGGGACCAACACTAGTCCAGCCTAGAGTCCCCTGTAAGACACAATGGAATAGGCCCACCCTCAGACAACCAAAACAAAATCAGACATCCTTTGCATCTTATCTGGACCTCGGGGGACACCAAACAGCTGGGCCCACGGACCCGACTCCCAAGACCGCCCAGCCCTGACCGAGATTGTCAGGAATATACAGTCTCAGGGCCAGGTCGGCATGCCTTAACTGTCTCGCGATAAACCCCCTTAGAGGCTTGGATCAACAGAATTAGTCTCGAGACACCCGTGAACAGGAACTCGGATCAGGTCTGCTGGTCCGACCCAACCGGTGAGACCAAACGGTCCCGGTCACCGGCCCCGATAAGATGTCCACCTAACACTGGACTAGTTATCAGGAACGGGGACCCAGACCGCACTTCATGGTCTTATCCGAGAACCCACCAACACCCCCGATATCCTGTCACCGACCACAAAAACATCTACCCAATGCCTTATCTTGTCAACTACCAAGTGGCTACCCCGCTACGGTGACTGTACAATCAGACTAGCAGGGACCTTACCTACCAGCCCCCGCTGCTCGTGCTGTTCCGCACCTCTCTGCTCGGCATCTAACATGGCAATCAAGCATCTGACCTGATACCAAGGCTGCAGGAAAAACTCCTCGATCTGGAATATAACTAGTCAGAACAAAGTGCAAAACCTAGACAGGGACTCCCAGAGATCTATCCACGGAGCCCCACTTCGGCCTAGTCTGTGCCAAGTCCACATTTTAAGTTAGCAACTTGGTCCCTTAAACTTACTACCAGAAGACAGATCTCGCCCATCAAGCCACCGCAGTATACCGCGACCTCACTGAGCTCTGATTTGGAAATTAATATATGCATGCCCGAAACCTGAGATCACCTTTACTCCCCAAGCTGGAAACCCCAACCAACCGTCTCACTGCAGCGCCTGACCAAGTGCAACTACAGTGGTAACCCAACCACAACACTCAAGGAACTCCTCCGCCAGCTCACCAATGTCCAGCGAACTTGCGTGCATAGATTGATCGCACCTCGATTCCCAGGAAATCATATACAGTACCAACGATTACTCAACGATCCCTACACACGACCAACGAAATCATATACAGTACCAACTAGTACCAACACGCCAACGAATCCACGACCAACACTTGTCCAACAAACCAACTAACCAAAATCACTGGAGAATCTACCCCCCCGACTGTTGTGAAACTACCCTTTCACACAGAAGGATACCCTCACGTGTTCGGCCAGTCGTGCTCTGCCACATGTCTTTCCTCTTTTGACGGTTCCGGTCCTCGGATTTGGTTCTCTCTCATTTGGGGGTTAAGACCCGTTTTCGGAGCCAACACCTGGAGGCAGATGAGGCTCTGGCAACAGTCCTTATCGACTTACGAATACTAGGCTTATTAAAACCAATTATTAGTCACATATTTAACGGCCTCGGACCTCAGCCTCAGGCGCCGACTATCAGAGCCGGGCCGGGTGGCCAATGAAGTTTGCCGGTTCTGGTCTAAAATTTGATCGGAGTCCGAATATACTGATTTATTAATAATGAGCCTCTTCGGCCCGGGACGGTTTAATTATTGCAACAACTTGAATTCAATCCACTCCGGCGCTACTACGGTATATAGTCACTACTACTGAGTATGAACCTAATTCTCTCATATGTAGTTAGCATGTTAATAAACGCAGTGAAATCGGTGGATGCTAATGCGTCAAAACTAAAAAAGATTTTTTAGTAATTTTTTTTTAAATTACTAGCACTGATATTGAACTGGTTCCCACTGCAATAATATCAATAATATATTACTAATTGATTTCGTACAATGTAATCAAAGAGAACAAGTCCTGTTTCAGAAAGGTTTTTTAAAAAAATATTATGCCACATGTTGAGGAAAATTAGTGTAAACTGATGTGGGAATTTATTTAAGTAGTGCATTTTTATTTTTTTTACAGCTTGTGGTTCGGAAGCCTTAGTTTCCCCCTTTTTCAACTTTTTAAATGAAAAGTTCACGCCGGTCCGCAGGGACATAATAGGAAACGACAAGCCATTCCCCGTGATCCCACCATGTTTTTTTGACGGCTTTTTTTTTTTCAAAGCTCGCTCAGCTCCAAATTCCAGGACATGTCTTCTTCGCCCTGCCTTCATGCCTCGTCCAAAGTCTGGAAACAAAAAGTGGAGGAAACGATCTAAGGGCAAGCAGCAGATTGCCTCTTCTAAGACAGCCAAAACACAAGCACACCGTTTGATGAATGCTGAAAAAGCCGAAAAGAGACTCAAGACCCAAGAAGCAAGAGAGCAGGAAAAGGAAAAGAAAGATGAAGAGAGTGAAGGAGATAGGGAGGAGGATGGAGAGACAGAAAGGAAGGAGAGTGTAGATGTAGAGAAAGATAGATTAGGAGTGCCGCAACACCATAGAATAGTCAACACATTCACATCACCAGACGGTAGACAGACATACACACAGCACAAGAGAGACCATAAAGACTACTTCACACTTGCAACACCAGAGGTTAGGGAAAAGAAAAATGAGAAAGGTAAGAGGCAAGAAAAGAAGACAGTTATACAGGAGCTTAGCTTTCAGGCAGAGACACACTGTAGGTTTAGAAATGTAGAGGAGGCGATGCAAGAGTTTGCTGCCGCATTTGACAAGTTTGTAGTTAGAGATGAACCCACAGACGAAGAAGTTAGGGCAACAGTAGACAGAGTGCTATTATATGTGATGCAACATAACGCAAGTGAGAAGGAAGTAACAGACATATTAGCTGTTAGCAAACACCCACACATAAAAGGCAGCATGCTTAAGAATAGGAGAAGGAAAGAGTTAGAGCCAGCAGCGCGGGAGGCATATGCATTACAGCTCAGTAGTGATAACAAGTGTGTAACAGCAGATTTAGGAAAGTTTTACAAAGTGTAGATAAGACTTACTTGCAGGATAGTGTAGATGAAGCTAAGCAAATAGACGAGCTAAGGATAGCTATAGCAGGCGATGGAGCTAAGGTAGGCAATTCACACAAAATAATAACGTTAGCTTTGAAGGTGATGGTAGTAGACAAAGAGGGTGCTTTACTAGGCTTACTACCGTCCCCCACCTCCCCCGCGGGACTATTCACAATCGCGCAGTGCAAGACACGTGAAAAGTATGACTATCTAGAACAGAGACTGATGCCGACTCTAAAGTCCATGGCAACCCTCAGACAAACGGGCTGGTATTGCCCATCGCAGGCAAGGAGAATCAAAGTTCGTTTCCTGCAAATAGGAGACATGTCCTGGAATTTAGAAATGTCTGGTCAAAAGGACGCGGGAAGTACATACTTCTGCTTGTACTGCAAGTGTACAAAGCAAGAGCGTAGCAATCTTAGGAAAAGATGGGGCATTACTAGATATAGAAACGATGACGACATGGATGGAAGGAAGAAGGACGAGTCTCTCTTTTGGTTTGTGGACGTCTGGGACATCATTCCGGACTTGCTACACATTATGCTACGCGTGCATGGTCGTTTTTTTGGTAAGCTGCTCAAGGAAATCATGGAGGAGGAAGTGCAGGTTTTTTGGCCCTTCGGCAAGAAAGAATGTGCATTGTTGCCACGCAAAAAGAGGACATTGTTGCCCGTCTGGAAGTTATTTTACACAATGCAGGCGTGTACGGAGTAAAAATCACTGTAGTCAAGGGCAGCGATGGTGCCAACACCTACGAATTCAGTAACCACGAAAGTGGCCAAGTGCTACGGCGTCTCTTTGGACACTGAGTGCTGGAGGATAAAGTTGATTTTTTGCCGCTTCTTCATTTAGGTAGGTGGGACAGAATAAAGCAGTTTTGGAACGCATGGCACTGTCAGTGGTTGATAATGAACAATCCAGACGCAATTTTTTCTCCGCAGCAAGCCTGGGAAAGACAGGAGTACACCACCACGGTGTTCACTGAGACTGCTTACAGAGACAAGTGCGCAACCAATGCACACCAAAATGGAATCAGGTGTATGGAAGTAAGGGGGAAAAAAGGACAGCAGCACCCCGAGGCAAAGGTGCGGGATGCAAAGACTAAGCTCCCTGTGCGGGACCCATTGATCGGGGGTGGGCAGAGGGATGTTTTGTACAAAGACGTTATGCATATGTAATTTGGATGGATTTAGTGCGGTGGCACACGGAACTCAACGAGTTCTGATTATTTTTTAGAAATTATTTTTTTGCTGTAGAGATCTAAATCAGATGCTTTGTTTTTCATATTCAACTCGAAAATTAAATTTGAATTCGAAATATACTTAACGGTAATATTTTTGACTATTTTACAATACAATAATAAAATTTGATTTTTTAATTTTTTTTTATCCGGAAAGTATGGTGCGCAAATCTACACTTGTTAAGATTTCGTTTAGTGAAAACCGCATGTTTTTATCTGTTTTAGTTACTTAGTTCTGCGTACCACCCGGCAAGACGTTCTGACAGTGTTTTTCAGTAAAAAGTTGGGATACAAAATTTCGATAAGGGCGCCACCTCCCTTTTTTCGCCTGGCCCGGCCTGATTTTTTCTTGGTTTTTTCTCGACCAGCTCTTGTGTACTTGAAGGGTCGTGCGGCTTTTTATGTATTTTAATACCAAATCCTTTTTCATAATTTTCATTCGAGCAATGCCGAAAACCAACCTCCCAGGCCATAACAGAAGAAGGAGATTGGGGGTTACCCGGAAGCGTTCCAAAAACGCGGAGAAGCCTGGCTCTGGGAAGCGTCTTGCCCAGCGTTCCCGCACCGTGGCCCTGTAGGAGAAGTCGAAGCACCGCCCCCCCCACGCCAGCCCACAGCCAGACCCCCCCCCCTACGCCCCCACGTTCTATTCTGCCCCCCCCAAGCCCAGTCACATACCTCGACAACTTCATTACCCCTTACATCCATTGGTTATGCTGCCACGCAAACGATTTCTTAGTTCGGCATGGTTCAATTTACTGGGCTTCTTGCCAATCAGTGGTTAGAACAAACGAATAATCATAACGGACAGAATTATTTTCGTTCTAACAGCCGGCGTAGTAAGTTTTTGATGGAAATGCTTACCAAGCAATGCGTTGCCCGCCTGCTTGTAAAACAGGGAGTAGAGGTGCGGGAGAAGAATTTTGTGTGCTCGTGGTGCGGGCAGGCTTTTGTTCAAGAAGGCCGCATGCTGAGTCACATGCGAAAAACTTGCACCAACGATCGCCGGGAGCCAGGCTGTCCTTATAATATATATTAAAAAGTATCAAAGATGGTGGAAAATGTAGGAGACTAGCGAATCCAAAAACAACCAACGCAAACACCAGCCAATTCCCGTGCTCCGGCCTAACGATAATATATTCCTGTCTAAAAAGTGTAATGATCACTTCTAGTAATATTAATTTTATCGTTACCCGGTTAAGAGTGTTATTTTGTATTAATATTAACTGCCTCTTATTGTGGCGCCGTCTGGACTGACACAGCCTCCGGGGTATATTAAAGTAGCACATATTTACCAATGTTGTACATCGCGCCGACTGCAAAAAAAGTAGCTCTGTCCCCGCCCCCGACATATTGTTCAAGTACATTTGCTTTGGCGGTGAGGGGGGTTCCTGGAATGCGTGCAACTTGAAAGTCAAGCCGCTGCGACAGTCCAAGCGAGTCTGTACTGAAGAGGAGTGGGCCTGGCGCGGCTTGGAGGTGTGGCGACTCCCGCATACTCAACAGTCATCATGTACATACATTTGAAGACAGGTGAACTAGCTGTCTACTGTGAGTGTGATGAGTGACCTTGAGTGTGTTCGCTGTTGGTGTTTCAGGGCCAAGTTCATTGATCAGGTAACTATAGGAGTTCCTCGATTCGAGCTGTCGACAGCACACACATAGTGTGACTAGTACTCTTCCGAAAATTATAGGTAAATTCGCATTGTATTAATAAGTCTTGACTACTTGAACCCCCTGCGAGGAAATAACCAACCTGCAACTTGAATACACACACGGCTGTCACTAGACCCAAACTAGCCAAAATATTTCGAATTCTAAATCTAGTAAATTCCGATCGCGAGGTCAGGGAAGTTTACCAAATTTAAAAGACTCTGGATCAGTGAATTCCAGTTTATTTAGTACACTTGCATGACAGACTGTTTGTCCCTTGCGAACAATACAAATTCTGCGAACAAACGAGAAGATTTCGAGTTGGTAAGAGTTGTGTAGCAGTGCAGAGATTTTCAAGTCAGTCTGAGAAAAAAGAAGTAAAAAGGCGGAAGACTGCCACTTTTCCAGAGAAAAATCAGCTGGGTTGCCACTTTTCCAGACTTGGATAAGGATATATTCAGGCAATGGCTGAGTTTCAAAAAAGATACCT
>WBZZ01003504.1:112500-115000 GCA_019918135.1 Paulinella micropora
TAAAGGAAGTGACGGCATAGAACATTACTCTAGGAGCTTTATACCAATCAGCAATAATAATAATAATAATAATAATAATAATAATAATAATAGTAATAACAGTGATGTGTTACATTATGTTGTGTTATGTTCATGTAATGTTATGTTATGTTATATTATGTTATGTTATGTTATGCTATGTTATGCTATGTTATGCTATGCTATGCTATGTTAGGATCTAGTTATGTTATATTATTTTTTGTTATGATTATTATTATTATTATTATTATTATTATTATTATTATTATCATTATTATTATTATTATTCTTGGAGTGTTGACTGTGACATATTTGAGGGAAATCCCGATGAAAAAACCTAGTCACACTTGCTAAACAGAGTTCCAGCCCAATGGCCTCAAGGCGTTAAACTGTGACGCCAACTCATAACCCTTTGGTGGTAGATGCTGGGGAGGAGGGTCGTTGCGCGCGTAAAAGAGCTTAAACTCCGCATATGCTGGTTGATAGCCCAGGACCCAGCAGACACCAGATTGTTATGGGTGGGGTTTCGAGGCAGCTCTAGCAACCGCGCTTGGTGTATGCACTTGCACATTCGGTGACGTCTTGCAAGAGGTTGCTGGGACTGCGGAACAACCTCGGCTTAGTGCAGTCTTGCCCTCAGGAGCTCCATCGGTGGCCCCGATCATCAGGCGAGAGACTGACACGGGGGGGTGGAGGACCTCGAACAAGGGTATTGGAGGCTTATGTCCGTTGAGGATATGCCATTAGCTGCATCAGTACGCCTCAGATATAGTATTATTATTATTATTATTATTATTATTATTATTATTATTATTATTATTATTATTATTATTATGGACACCGTGATAGCCCAGTGGTCAAGTTCTACCATCTGGGCCCTGTCGCCAGTTCGATTCCCGTCGGTGCCACCAGTATTTTCATTGAACATACCGGTCCGTCTGGACCAGTATTTTCATTGAACATACCGGTCCGTCTGGAAGTGTTGGAACTGCCCTTGCGGGGGTGTCATTACAGCCTATCGTCAATTCTTCGTACTCCCCTCACGGGTGAGACGATGGAGGCGCATGTGCAGAAATGCATCAGCCATTGACAGAGAAGCACTATTATTATTATTATTATTATTACTAATATTATTATTATTATTATTATTATTATTGGACACCGTGATAGCCCAGTGGTCAAGTTCTACCATCTGGGCCCTGTCGCCAGTTCGATTCCAGTCGGTGCCACCAGTATTTTCATTGAACATACCGGTCCGTCTGGAAGTGTTGGAACTGCCCTTGCGGGGGTGTCATTAGAGCCTATCGTCAATTCTTCGTACTCCCCTCACGGGTGAGACGATGGAGGCGCATGTGCAGAAATGCATCAGCCATTGACAGAGAAGCACTATTATTACTATTATTATTATTATTATTATTATTATTATGGACACCGTGATAGCCCAGTGGTCAAGTTCTACCATCTGGGCCCTGTCGCCAGTTCGATTCCCGTCGGTGCCACCAGTATTTTCATTGAACATACCGATCCGTCTGGACCAGTATTTTCATTGAACATACCGGCCCGTCTGGAAGTGTTGGAACTGCCCTTGCGGGGGTGTCATTAGAGCTTATCGTCAATTCTTCGTACTCCCCTCACGGGTGAGACGATGGAGGCGCATGTGCAGAAATGCATCAGCCATTGACAGAGAAGCACTATTATTATTATTATTATTATTATTATTATTATTGTTATTATTATTATTATTATCACTATCAGGCTCTGAAGCAGGCTGTGCTGCAAACCAAGCTCGTACCTTTGCTCACGGTTATGAATGTACGTATGTATGTATGGATGTATGTATGTATGTATGTATGTATGTATGTATGTATGTATGTGTATGTATGTAGTATGTATGTAGGTTTGTATGTATGTAGGTTTGTATGTATGTATGTATGTATGTATGTATGTACGTAGGTACGTACGTATGTATGTACGTAAGTAGGTACGTAGTACGTACGTATGTATGTATGTATGTATGTATGTATGTGTGCATGTGTGTGTGTATGCATGTATAGAAATATCCAGACCTAGTGAATGACATCACTACGGGAGGTGCACAGCCATTGCACATGTAAGTTTCCCTACATACTCATCTATCTATCTATCTATCCGTCTTGGGCATGACGGTAAATCCAGGAGTTGGACTCGGCCCATTGGCACCTACAGCCTGGGGGTTGGTCTATCTATCTCCTTCAGCCCTGCACCAGCTGTTTATGCCACCAATAAATCGGTCGCAAAAAGCGGTCATTTGTTGAAAACCATCAAAAAAAAAAAAAAAAAGCTCCCGGCCACCCGCGAAAAACGGGGAATTTTCGCTGAAGATTTTTTTATTATTATTTTTTTTTTTACAGTGAGCAAGGTTTAATGAGAAAGAGACGATAGAAAAAAGAAGAGCCTAATTCAAAAGAATTCTGGTTCCAAGGAACAACAGTACAAGCTTTAC